>CM042145.1:1217848-1287848 GCA_023376005.1 Doryteuthis pealeii | reverse complement strand
TCCGTGCAGTAGTCGAGTGTTAAAATGACAGTGACGATAGAAAGATTAAATTATCAAGCGTTTTGAGCCAACATGGAGAAGAAGGTGGATATCTAAAACGAAATAGCACATGAAATCAGTTTTACCTCGGTGATTGGGCAGGTGTCCGTTAGAAATGCAAGATCATCTGTGTAGTCCACATCTGTAATAATATGTGTGTGATATCATCGGCTTTTTGCCTTTTATGGGTGAAGCCTATTTCTTTTATGGCGTCCATATTACGTAGTCTAGACATATGAATATATATGGCGCTGGTGTAACTACTTGTTGGACTCAAGCAACAATGAGTAATCTGTGTCACAATCAGGCGAATGGACCGTGGCTTTTCTACTTTTATAGAGCATCACTATAGCGGTAACACTTTCTTTGGGATAATTATTTCCGGGTATTTACACCATTTTTCCTATGTGTATGGAGTCAAAACGGTTGTTTTTCACTCAGACCACTTCTACGATTCATCAGATAGTTAGGATCTATGAAGTTGTGAATCGATTTGGCAGTAAACTCGTGTAGATTCTTTGTAATGTCGAGGTCACCTTTTTGGAGAATGCAGCATTTTGTCCATTTGAGTATAAACTGTGCTGTATAATCTAAGAAGTATTTCGTCAAATTTCCTTGTCTTCCAGCCTTCAGGTGGCACTTCGTCTAGTTCAGCTGTTTTTCTACTTTTTAAAATTATTTTAAAGACTTAATTTAGATTGTTTCTTGTGTATCGTCTTAGCTTGCTGTCTAGTTGGCTAAAAACAACTTTTTAAGCATTATTTTCTTTGATCTTAGGGGTGAGATGTCAGCAGTTTCTTGGTCTTTTCACTTCGGCGTCTATCCCCTTGGCTGGCTGCTTTTGTCTACCAGTTTTGTCTTTCCAGTTTAGTTTCTTATTTTTTCATAGTTTCAGGCATGATTTTGCAGATGATTCTGTGATCTGTGGAAATTCATTCAAAAGATTATGCCTCGCATTCATAATGATGTTTATCCAAGTCTTATTTATTAGGATGTAGGCTAGCTTTGCTTTTATATTATTTTGGTAAGAGTTGGCATATATATATATATATATATATATATATATATATATATATATATATATATATGTGTGTGTGTGTGTGTGTGTGTGTGTGTAATCCATTTTCTATGGCTACACAATCTCCCAAATGTGTAGAATGCGTGAAAGAAATTGCTTAGTGCTGGGACAAGTTTCAACACAAAAACGAAAACGAGAAAAAATGAAGGAAAATTTAAGGGAGATAAATTTTATAGTAGGAAAAGTAGAAAATAAAAAATCTTCCAGAGAATGGAGAACAGACATTTTCAGGAAACCAAGTATTTTTCATGAAGATATCATTACATATCGAAATTAATTACTTAACGCCCTCCATCCCGAGCAGGATGTGACACAAGGTTGATTTTTAAGCAAGGTACAGTTTTGAATAACCTTCTCCTACACTGAATGCCTTATCATGGTTAAAAAGAAAAGTGAGTCCTAATATTTTACCTGTGGAGGGACATTAGCGCGAAGGGGAAAGCAATAACCCCATTCCAGGATTTGAACTCGAGTAGCCTATTCCATTTCATACGACAATAGGAAGCATAGTATTTACAGTAGAATTGAAATTAATTCATCGTGTTATCTATCATCTAATATGTATGACACCATTACTTGAAACATTAAAGAATATATATTAAGACAATCAGGAAATAAATAAGTCACAGGATTTCCTCAACATTAAAGATCACAAACACAATTTTAAATAAAACATAAATGTAATTTTTTAATGTTTTATCAGCAATGTTCTGGAGAGACTTGATAGGAAAATACATGAAAAGCTTCGGATAATCTATAGATTTGTGACTATATATATTTGTGTCCTTTGTATTTTACAAATAGTTATACAAGGCAACGATAAAACCACCGGAATGGTTTATAATATTTCTACAGAACAGCAAACCACATTCCACCATGTTGTCTCGCTTTTATTGAAATGCTATAGTCGTCTTAGAATTATAACTAATAAACTCTTTTTCTTCACTACTAGAAAAACTGATGCAGTTAAACATGGTGAAATACAGTCACAATTTATAGAGTTAGCACTAATTCAAATGTAAAAAAATATTCTTTCTTGTTTAGATGAAAAAAATATATTATTATTGTTTCTAAATTCTAAATAGTTTACCTTATAAAAATAACTATTATAATCTTATATATATATATATATATATATATATATATATATATATATATATATATATTTGTGAATAAAAATGCCTTAAATACCATGGGTATCGTGATTATGGACCATTTCCATTCGTGGGTATCTGGGGCCCACGGAGCTTCGTCAGACCACGTTTACATTTTATTTAGATAGCCTATCTAAATGAAATGTAAACAATAGCTATCTAAATAAAATGTAAACGTGATCTGACGAATCTCTGAAGATACCCACGAATGGAAATGGTCCATAATCACGATACCCATGGTATTTAGGGCATTTTTATTCACACATAAATTTGCTCTGTTTTATAATAATTAAACATTGAGCTCTCGTACGGAACCTGAACTCTACAACGGACTACTGTTAGAGAATAAGACCTGCTTAGAAGCACCTCGTACCAAGAAACTTGGTACCCTAACAAAGAAAAGAGTATATATATATATATATATATATATATATATATATATATATATATATATATATATATATATATCGTCACGCAATTAGCACAGATATGCATGATAAACTCTCGCCAACCCTCCATATCATTCATTGTGCCAGAGAGGTCGTCTGCGCAGCATCCAGTATCCTTGCATTGTTGGTCAATGTAGGTCCTTGGTGGCCGGACCACACTAGCATGTCTATGTGTTTGCTTCCACAGGAGATCGTCGCTTATGAGCTCATCCTTGCTTCTCCAGCAGTGTCCAGCATGCCTTGTCCGTCTCACTCGGATAGTTTGTGAGATAGGGGGCAGGTGGCCATACAGCTGCTTCCTTGTGGGATGCTGTTTCCAGGACTCGTTCAAGACTGCACGCAGCATTTTTATGCAGGTCCCATCTAGCTTATTATAAAGGCGCTTCGTTAGGGTGCATATGGTGCAGCCATACAGCAGTACTGATATAAACAGCTTGGAAGAATATATATATATATATATATATATATATATATATATATATATATATATATTAATAGTTAAAAATCTACGAAAAATTTATCTTAAAAATTATTTTCTAGAAAAAAAACTTTTTAAGGAAAATCTTTTTGGGAAGAAAATTATTTTTACTGGACTCTTTCGAAGCATAAAATGAATATTTGTAAAACTATAAAGAAATTCTAAAATTCAAATTCAAAACAAAGATTAACGGATATCTTACTTACCTTTTTGAAATTCTGTCTTGAAAATTATATTATATTATATATATATTATATTATATATATATATATATATATATATATATATATATATATATATATATATATATATATATATATATATATATATATATATTCTTCTTTGCTTCTCCAGCAGTGCCCAGCGTGTCTAAAGAGGAACTCATAAGTGACATTATTCTGTGGAAGGCATCACTTGTGCACACCAGAGTAGGTCACCCAGAAAAGACGTACATATATCAACTCTGCGCGGACACTGGCTGCTGCGCATAGGATATCCCAGGGACAATGAATGATAGGAAAGAATGGCGAGACATTGTCATGGATATCCGTGCTGCCAGCACGACAGGATGATGATATATATTATGCATATATTACATGTATATATGTATTACATTATAAATATATATATATATATATATATATATATATATATATATAGGTGTATATGTATGAGTATATATATATATATACATAATATATATATATATATATAAATATATATATATATATATATATATATATATATATATACCTACACACACACAAATACATACATACACACACACACACACACATATATATATATATATATCCTGAAGTTATAAATAAATTCACTTGTATGATATTTAGTGAATAATCGCTCCTACTCAATCATGTTTATTTAGTATCATCCTTTTAATAAAAATTGTGTTGATTTGTTATGTTTGTTATTTATACAAGTAATTGATATTATGATTTACAGTTATCTATGTATTACGGTTATATTTTTATTATAAAGATGGCTAATAAAATGGTGTTTCAATAATAAACTTTAGTTATTGTTAACAACCATTTGGGTTTAAACGGATTTTGAAATAGATTAGACTATCTTAACATATTTAGTGAAGATGCATTCTTACTGATTCTGCTTCGTCGCTGCCATCTTCTTCTTTTTTCTGGGCTGGGTCGTATGTGCTTATTTCTTGATTGGTAAAAGGTTTGGTAATAATTATACTAAACTTGGATTGTTTTATAAGACGTCTCTATTCTTTATCAAAATCTCTATACCCAAAAGGATTCGCAACCGCGCAGTACAAAGTCGGCATCGTGGGACAGATGAATGTTACGTCTATTCCTGTTCACTACCGGCCAAAATCTAACTAACTAAATCAGTTCCCTTCTCATGTTCGCTATCAGCCAATCAGTAAGCCGAGTCCAGGTGAACTGCTTTGTAAATCATTTCTTATAACGGTTAAGGCTATCCACGAATTCTGTAACATCACTTCATTCAGTTTCTATCCAAACAATCTGACGCATCGTTCAAATCCAATGCAATTATTAGTTACAATATATGTTGTACGTTTCACGTTTTATCAGAACGAGAGAATTTTTTTTTTTTGTGTCTGGACGCTGAAAATTCATAACTTTTACCAGAATAGAATGGATACTCTGCAACAGTTCATTCTTTTTATCTACACACTGTTACCTGAACATTTCAGCAAATCTTGACAAGATCTTCATCAATAATGACAATCGACGCGCTAATTATTCATTATTACTTAAGGACATATCTATTTTCGATGACAGAAATCGATATCCTTTGTTATTATTTGTTTTTGTTTTTATTATAAAATATTTTGTTCTCATTTCATTTATCATTTTCTTCTTTCTGTTACGCTTTAAAGTAATCATTTCAATTATTATGGCACTCATGAAACAAAGTTTACGTTTCGTATATTACTAATATATCTCAACAAGTAGAGATTTGCTTTATATAGGCCAACATTTTTTCTTAGATATTTCCGGTAAGTAAACATTCGATCCCTTGTAAATTATTCAAGTTGCAGAAAAACAAAAGAAAATCCTATAACTTTTTTGCTGCTTGGAAATAGAATATAAATTTGTCGATCATTATAACAGACGAGATTCACGCAAAACATGATGTGTCACTGCATCTACTCTGTTCTTACTGTTCCTGAATGCAGTCCTCCACAACATGACAACTTTCAAATAAGTGTACAACTGGCATGAAACTTTGATGATAAACTGTTCAATACTGAAATCAACCATGAAAATCGCCAAAGCCTCTGTCGAGTAACTGCAGTACGTAGAGGACGCATATGACGCATAATGCCTTCACCAATACCAACAACAAAGTCGGCCTGAAGTTAAACACGACCAAACTAAAGTCTTATATCAGCCCACCTGTTACATAATGTGTATGGTAGCCTATTCATTTTGTAATGTAGTGTTAAAAGTAACAGTTAACGTTTAATTTTGGAGTCATGGAAGAATACAATAAGAGTTCAAGTATGACCGATAACTTTTGAGCCCTGATTGAGCTGTGGCAAGATATTCTAATTAGTTGACAATTTCAAGTGAATGAAATCCGTGAAAAAGTTAGTGAGTTCATATAAAGCTTCCTTCGAAGCCAGAAGCGAAAATGAGTTCCTCTGAATTCTTTTTGAAGTTTTGGATCCCGGATAATAAAAACAGAATTATGTCTTCGTGTTCATAATTAAGAACATATTATTGACGTAGAGAGGCAAGAAACACCCTAGACAATTCAAGACGACGCATATAAAGAAAGGCTCACTATACTCAACCTGCACAGCAAAGACCTAGCCGAAGTAGAAGATAATGATAATAATTGAGACCATCTAGACAACTGTATTGGTGAAATTTACAGGAATACTCAGAAGAGTTCTGGAGACCTGAGGAGACTTGTCATTCAAACTCTAGTTAAATACCTTCAGCTAACGCTGGTGTGAAAAACTTATAATAATAATAATAATAATAATAATAATAATAATAATAATAATATAATAATAATAATATTATTATTATTATTATTATTATTATTATTATTATTATTATTATTATTATTGCAGCCGGAAAAGTACAATTGCCACATATGAACCAGCACACATATAACAAAAACAAGAAAAAAGAAATGAGAAGAAAAACAATTATAGGGATATTTTAACCGAATACATGGACATGGCTAAGCAGGGGAAACCTCAAGAGAAAAACTGAATCGCAGCACAAGACAATGTCATAAGAACAAATTATTTGAAGCCAAAAATAGATAATATGCTAATTTTCACCATGCAACTAAATGGTATATGCACAAACCTGAATCTGTCCTGGATAATGAGATGCTTAAAATTCTTCGGGACTTTGAGATACAGACAGAACACCTAATCTCGGCCAGGAGACATAACCTAATGCTAATTAACAAGAAACAGAAAAACTTATCATGTCGTTGATTTCCTCCCGGTAGATCACCGAGTGAAAGTGAAAGAAATTACAAGAATTACACGTACTTTGACCTTGTTATAAAACGGTGGAACATGAAGGTAAGGTCGTACTAATTGTAACTGATACCTGGACAAGAATCAGGGAAACTTGGAATCAGAAGATGAATCTAGACCATCCACTATACAGCGTCGTTAAGATCGACTAGAATACTCACAAGAGTCCTCGATACATGAGGTCACACAGCCCCCAGTGAATCATTGGCGAAATAATAATAATAATAATAATAATAATAATAATAATAATAATAATAATAATAATAATATTCAACAAAATCTTCGGTTTGATGAGTTTTCATCAGCTCACGTCCCACATGACGTGGTCAGATTCGAACCTGGAAAATTCACGCACAGGCCTTATAGAAATCACTAGACGGTAGAATTGGCCTGATAGAAAAGAATGGGGGAAAAAGCAAGCCGACTAGACGGAAGCTAGAAAAATCCACTTGAGAGAAAGAAACGAAAAAGAAAAATATAACATAAAAAGAGAAATACTATGTAAGCCAAAACTCACATAAATGAAAATAGAGAGAGAGAGAGAGAGAGAGAGAGAGAGAGAGAGAGAGAGAGAGAGAGAGAGAGAGAGAGAGAGAGAGAGAGAGAGAGAGAGAGAGAATAAGAAAAAAATAAATTAAGCCTTAATAAGAATAGAAAAATGTTTCAAACCCACGTAAGAAAAAAATCCGAAGTGAAAAGTAAAAACTTTGGTTATTAAATGTACGAAAATCAAAAATCATAAAAATAAAAGGGAGAGGGGAAAAAAGTTATGAAAGGAAAAAAGAAAACAAATCTTGACGATCAGAAATTAGAATGAAAAAGAAAGGAAGAAAGACTATTGATATAAACTGTAACTAACACACACAGGCGCAAAATTATTATTATAAGAGCCCAATTTCAATAACTATGAAATTTTAAAAAATATGTTAATCGTAGTAGTAGTAACTGCTGATTCTAAACAAATAGGAAAGGGAGAAATGAATATCTCCTCTGTTGAGTGAAAGGCAATTTAACGAAGTTTAATTTACGTGTATAGTTTTATCATTTTTGTTTGTAATGTTAGTAATGAATTTGATTACTTTCTATTTCCTCTTTGTTCTGTGGTGTAGAAATAATCGTTTTTAAATTTAATTTTGGGAGTTTCAATGTCGGGAAAGAAGTTCACCTAGTATATTTATTATTTCAGATTTATGATTGATTTTTGCGTCCAGACGCTGGGAAGTTTTGTTCATTTCATTTTAATTAGAAGGACTTTAGTTAATATAATAAATGAAGTGGTAAGAGAAAGATCCACTAAGAAGAATCCATATGTTTGTCCGAAAGATGATGAAAATCAGTTGGCAACGTGTTTTATAGATTCACACATTTATTCAGGTTTTTATTGAAAAGGGACGGTTCTTTTTATTCGTGGGTAGTCTTCCACCGCTATTTTAGAAAATGAAATCCTTTAATAGACATTACCAATAACCCGTGATATGTGGAATGTACTCTTTCAGGTTTTTCACATGATAAGCTACTTCATCTCATTGAGTCTGGGTTCCAATTTCTTTTTTAAATCACTTTATAAGTTATCTCTCATCCGATAAGAATGTAATTCTCTTAAAAAAACTATTTTCTCTTGGCACCAAAATGTTCCATGCCAATGGTGATCAATTATCATTTAGGCAGATGTTTGCCCCCAGGGTTATGCATCTGCAGAAATCCACCCCACCACTTGTTCACTATTTTACACGATTTTACAGGTTTCCTCATATTTGTGTGGGGTATGCTAATAAACTATATCATGGTGGGGTTCGAGTTCTGGAAATCTGGGAAATGTGTAGTAACCATTCATTGTCATTACTCCCAGATCCACTGTCATGGTCCCGTATTTGGGTCAAATAGATATGTCTATACATATTCGTACTCAATAGAACCGTGTACAAAACAACTGTTAAGAAACATCTAAACCAAATATGTAAATATGAGCGTAAAATTAACGCGTTCCCATTCCATATAGGTATAAAATAATCCAACACTGGTTGACATGTCGTTAAAACCATCAATCAATAAATTATATATTTCTAGCCAAGTGGCATAACTATTTTAATCTTATTAAATTACACTTATATGTATTAGTTATGGTAAATTAAATTGCATGTATAAGTCTTTAAAAGCTATTGAAAATTCACATTAGGTTAAAGATTTTTAACCCTCAGTATATAATCTGTTTTCCCTAAAGAAATGCTAGTCAGATATTATGCTTATAACATGTGCATTCTCAAGTGTTTTAAATTCGGATAGGCAACTCTGTATCTGATAGTCATGTAATCCACGATAGTCTTTGGCAAGAGTTAGTGAAAGGAAAGAATAAAAGATTTCATAGGAGGAGGAGGAAGAGGAGGGGAAGAAGCAAGAGATTATATCGGGAAAGAAAGCAAGATTTTGAGACTATGCGTGTGTTTGCGATGAGGTTGGAGTCACTTCTCTGCTCTGGAGGTGAAACTAATGGCAAATGCTGGCGCCACAAATAAATGTGTCTTGCTCTCATGTCCGTGCATCAGGAATCTCCATTACACATGAGGCCGGAGGTCCGAAAAAGCGTCAGATTACACAAACGCATGGCCGCCTGAACGTGGACGAGAACTGGCCCGGTGCGTAATTTGACATATGCACGCAACTGCACAGCTGGACGTGACAGGGCCGAGGAGTTGTCATTTAGAATGGATCTGATGTGCACTGCCGCAAAATTGTTCTGATGCAGATAAACGAAACGCGAAGCCAAACAGGAAAACTAAAGCATGTGGCTACACAAATACAACGACTTTTATTGGGAATTTGAACATGCAGTCATGTCTCTATTTCGCCACAGTATACAGTATATATGTGTGCATGTTATAACAGAGAATATATACGTACATTCAAATATATACACATGTGTACGTCTATGTTTTGTGTGTGAGAGTATGTACTAGTATTAATAGGATTACCTATGAATTTGTCTAGTTATTTTTATATTGACTCTATCTAAGTACCTTGCATATTCAGGCAAATGTTGTCGAGGTCATCTATCGAGCATACCTTCCTCCCAGCCATATTGTATTTAGTGGAGGAAATATCACAATAAAATGTTTTCCAACGAAATGGATAAAATTAAAACATAGCAGGCATATAGTAAAAATATTAAATAACTTAGGAAAGGTAGGCATCCAACTATTCTCCCTCCAGCTATGGATAAACAGTAGGGCAGACTGTGCTCTTTAATCTTGGTAAGATAACCAGTCTAGGAGAAGGAAAACTGACTTCAAGCCTGTTAAACTCCGCTTAAGAAATTGACCTTGTGCCACTTCCTGCTTGTACGGAGAGGTTTGGCAAATATATACATATCATTATAGTATACACACGTGCTGTTATGTCATTGTACCTTTTTGTTGAATCGATTAATTGGTTGGTTGGTTGGTTGGATGGATCGTTGATTGGTTGGTATTTGGCATATCAAATACGTATATATATATATATATATATATATATATATATTATATATATATATGTGCGTGTGTGTGTGTGTGTGTGTGTGTGCTTGCTTTGCTTTCTCTTGTTTTATAATACTCTGTACACGTGTGTAATACTTTCTACTTTCAACAGTCACACACACACACACACACACATGTACACATGCACACACACGCACACACACACACACTCACTCATGCACACAGACAAGTCACCTCACGTCTATTGACCAATCTCCCAGTGCAAATGTATATATTCATATAAACTGTGATTATTTTTATAATAAACAGCGTATTACCTGAAAATATTGTAGGATTTTCCTATATAGATCGGCAATCGGCTGAATGTCGTATCCTTCTGTATTATGTCTTTAGTTCTCTGAAAAGGACATCGACGAAATCGAATTGATTCTTTAATGAGTATTTCTGTCAAAAACAGCTGATTGCAGGTATTCGAGTGACCTTATCAATCCCATTTTTCATAAGAACGCATCTAAAACTGAGGTTTTCCTCGTGAGTATACAATATAATGGCTGACTTAACATTTAAATGGGTATTTGTTATAAAGTGATATATATATATATATATATATAATATATATATATATATATATATACGAACGCTAAAACCTTTGAATGTTTGGTGTAAACATTTCTGTAAAAAGAAATATTGGCCTCTTACCTGCTGTGATATAGATTGATGTTACGCTGAATTCCTGAAGGAAAAGTATACGATACTATTGAACTATGTGAAGAGTTTATTCATATAGAAAATTATAATTTGATAGACAACCTCAGGAATATCTCCGCAAAGAGCCGCATTATTTTGCAACTGCGAAAAGAAAAAAACAACAAGAAGCTAGTTTTATATTCTGTTGTCGTGAACAGGGACGCTATCATATAAGACATAAGTTAAAAGAGGGTCGCAAACCCAATATACCAACGAAAAAGTTAATCTTACCGCATTTTCCTATGCAATAACTATGAAAATTGCAAATCTTCGCTTGGTTGAACTATTTTTGAACCAAATGATCTTGTGAATATATGCCTATGCTTTAGTGTGCTTCTCTCTCTCTCTATTTGTTGGCTTTTATGATATTTTAGAAATATTAGAGGTGTGGAAATTCGAGAAAGATGTCGCCCCATATAATAAGCGAATTAATGATGCAAGTTCGCTGGTTTAACTGGTCATATGATTAGAGGGTTTCGTTGGGGCATAATATTAAAACAATATACATCGATGTGCCAAGAAAGATGGGTCTTCTAAAAAGTTGACACGGAAACAACGTGCTGCAAGATGTCAAGAAAGATTAAACGAGAGTTGATACATTGGAACAAAAAAGAGGCGATTCTGCCGTAGATTCCATCTACACATAGAAATGCAAACATTGGGCAATTATTGGAGAACTTGAGAGTTTCTGTATTTCATTGACGGTGTCTGTTCTTCTTTGTATTGAGGGGATTATAAAAGTGCGTGGGTAATAATAAAAAGTTATGTTTTTAATCTTTCTTATACTGTATTGGTCATTAGTGTTTATTTCGTGCAGTTTATAAATTGATATATATATATATATATATATATATATATATATATATATATATATATATATATATATATATATTATAGTGTATTTTGGCAGCATCTTTTTTCTTTTATACAAGTTTTGTTAAACTGTACAGACAATTCCTGTCGGACAAGTTTTTCATTGATCCGTTCCAATTTTCGGTCCATATTTCTGGTGTCGGTGTGTAACTGGTATAAACAGTCCCCCAAAGGTTTCCAAACGAGCGCTTTCGGCAATACAATTTGCCATCCTCAGGTGTGAAACGATGGTATGATTTCGTGTCTCGTTTTTAACGAGAACGAGTAGTAGCAAGGAATTAGAAGTGGGAGGTAATAACCATTGGTAGTAGGAGGTTGTAGGAATAGTAGTGGTTCGGGCGAGCTTTGCAGTAGTGATTTATATGGGAGGGGGGCACAAGTTGTGAGAAGGGGAGAGTTATAGAGGAAGGAGGATAGGCGGAAAAGTATAAACATTTGAGAATATGTTGACTTATTTCAAAGTTTATTTTGTTTAAGGTAGGTTTTTTTTGTTTGATATATAAAGCTTCGATTATTTGAAGTTGTTGTTTGTTTTTTTCTTTATGTAGTGTGCGTGTAGTTTCGGTTAGAATTTTGCGGTAGGTAGAGAGGGGACATGAATGTGTTTTAAGGTGTTGATTAATGGAGCTGGAATCGGATAAGTGTAATGTTAGTCTGCGGGATAATGTGGGCGTCGTGTGGCCAATATATGTGTTGTTAATTTTGGAGAGACAAATATATTATATATATATATATTTAAATAAATAACAAAAGACTTATAGATCTTGCATTATAGACTATTTCAGGGAGCTTAGACAAAAATGTCTAATTCTCCCGACTCATCAGATGCGAATGATGAATTCTTTATTTTTAAGGCATTTGAAAACAGAGTCTGTTTAAAAAAATATTCTGAAGTTTGAAAAAAGGAGACGGTTTTGAAATATGACATCAAATATTCTATTTTAAGGTGTGAGTATGTGGCGCTGTTAGTGGATTTTTTTGGGTATGTGGTAGTGTGTGTGTGTGTATAAATTTTTTCTCTAGCGGTAAATGACAGCGGAAGTGAAACCTCAAGGTTGTGTGTGTGTGTGTGTGTGTGTGAGTATGTGTGCGCGTGTGTGTGTGTATATTGGTAATAGGTAGGGGAGAGGTGTCATGTAAAGAAATTTTCATGTTTCATATTAAGAGAGGAGATGGAAGTTTGGGTGTGTGTGTGTGTGGGGGGGGTTGGGGATTTAAAAAATGAAAAGACTTTATTTTATTTTATTTGTTTATTTATTTATTTATTTATTTTTAGAAAGAGTATTGTATTGTTGTTTTATAGTTAGTACTGATTATTTGACGATTAATATATATTAATATTACAATTACGTATAAGTGAATGAATTATTGTATTATTATTATTATTATTATTATTATTATTATAGTTTGTTATTTTATTATATCTAAATACATTATTATAATTAACATATATATATGTATATATATATATATATATATATATATATATATATATATATATATATACATATATATATATAATTTTATTATAATTAAAAAAATATATTATATTATAGTTGTAAAGATAATTGTTATAGTATATTATATTTATTATTTTATTATAATTTTTATTGAAAAGTTGTTATTATTGTTATTGTAATATATATTAATATAATTATTGTTATTATAAATATTATTATTAATGTTATAATTATTACTTATATTTTTATTATTGTAGTTGTTATTTATTGTCATTACTATTATGTTATTATTATGATTATTCTGATGACAATTGTGTGCTAGTGAATGTTTATGCAAATAATATTATTATTATTATTATTATTATTATTATTATTATTATTATAGTTTGTTATTTTATTATATCTAAATACATTATTATAATTATACATATATATATGTATATATATATATATATATATATATATATATATATATATATATATATATATATATATATATATATATATACACATATATATATACATATATATATATAAATTTTATTATAATTAAAAAATATATTATTGTTGTAAAGATAATTGTTATAGTATATTATATTTATTATTTTATTATTTTTATTGAAAAGTTGTTATTATTGTTTATAGTAATATATATTAATATAATTATTATTATAAATATTATTATTAATGTTATAATTATTACTTATATTTTTATTATTGTAGTTGTTATTATTATAATTATTAGTATTATTGTTATTATAATTTTTTTATCATTAAATTATTGTCATTACTATTATGTTATTATTATGATTATTCTGATGACAATTGTGTGCTAGTGAATGTTTATGCAAATAGTGTTAGTGTGGTTATAATTATGTGAAAATAATTATTGGTAAACAAGGATGTATATTTTTGATTATTATTTTTATCAGTAGTTATATTGTAATTGTGTCAATGGGGATTGTAAATGTGTGGGGGTTTAATATATAATAAAATATACTAACATTATATTTTGAATTTTGCCTTATGTCTGCACTTGGCTATCAGTTCATTCCGTTTGTTCAGCAGTTTTCTAGAGTCCTTAAACAATATTATTTCTATTTTTTCCGCTATACAAAGCGGGCATTTGTCTTTGAAGTTAGTAGCTGAGTTTGAAGTTCTGACAATTCTCCATTTAACCACCGGGTCGTTGTTTGAGTTCTTGATTGCCCAGTAGTGCTTGGATAATTCCGTTTGGTTAGATAGTGCGGGGTTGTTAAAGGAATGCCTATGGGTGTAGTACCTTTGCTTGAATGGTCCAGCAGTAATTCCGAGGTAATGCATGGTGTTTTCCGGGCTGTTACGAGCTGATATTTGGGCTTCGTATATTATATTGCTGGCTAGACAGTTTCTATCTAAAGGGCATTGCTGAGTCTCTCTACAATTGCAACACACACACACACACCCAAACTTCCATCTCCTCTCTTAATATGAAACATGAAAATTTCTTTTCATGACACCTCTCCCCTACCTATTACCAATATACACACACACACGCGCACACATACTCACACACACACACACACACACACACACACACACACACAACCTTGAGGTTTCACTTCCGCTGTCATTTACCGCTAGAGAAAAAATTTATACACACACACAACACACTACCATACCCAAAAAAATCCACTAACAGCGCCACATACTCACACCTTAAAATAGAATATTTGATGTCATATTTCAAAACCGTCTCCTTTTTTCAAACTTCAGAATATTTTTTTAAACAGACTCTGTTTTCAAATGCCTTAAAAATAAAGAATTCATCATTCGCATCTGATGAGTCGGGAGAATTAGACATTTTTGTCTAAGCTCCCTGAAATAGTCTATAATGCAAGATCTATAAGTCTTTTGTTATTTATTTAAATATAAATTTGCTCTGTGACTCTAACAATAGGAGCACACATTGAGCTCTCAAACTGCGACAGGTTGTTTTTAAAAAAAAACCTATGTCGTAAGGAAGATTTCTTCTCTGGACTTTTGGATTACATTTTATATATATATATATATATATATATATATATATATATATATATATATATATATATATAATAGATTACGCGTGGTCCCACTGATTTTACGCTGTAATATATTAGATAGTGTAGGTTCTGAGTTTAAAAACGTGTGTATTTATGAGTAAGGAGATGTAAGGATTCATTTCCTACTACAAAATCAGGCAAAATCTCAACATAATACTTCCCCGCTTATCAAGTAAAACGGCATATACAGGACGATGAACGTGTATGTATTCTTCCTGTGAAACAGTTAAGGATAAATGAGGACACGTTATTTATACGGATATGCTGTTTCCCTAAAACTAATATGTTTGCATATCTAATACTTGTACACGCGCTACCAGTAAGACTTTTGTTTTCTGATGATTATGCCACAATCACATCTAAAGCCAACTAAACTTTATCAGAAAAAAGCCCATTGAAAATCCTATTGAGAGAGAGAGAGAGAGAGAGAGAGAGAGAGAGAGAGAGAGAGAGAGAGAGAGAGAGAGAGATGAAAAGATTGAGAAATAAAGAACGAAATACAGAAAGAAAGTATCATTAAGTGCGGAACAGAATATCATTCATGATAACATAACTTATATATGTGACGATGGTGTGTGTACGGGTATGCTTGTATGCCTGTCTACGTGTATACGGTAGTATTTCATAGAAATAATTCAGTTAACCGCCCTGTCGAGTCTGCCTTACAATATACTGAATATTTTGCCTGTAGAGGATTAAAACTGCTTCAATAAGGTGTGTCATGATTATCTCACTAACATCTACCTGATGGCGAGGCTCCAGATCTGAGTATATACTCATTCAAAACCATCATTACTATTGGTAGTGCCTGTTAAGTTCCCATCTATGCCTCAAGTTGATGTCTTTAAAATTATCATATTTGATTCGTATGTAAAAGAGCAAACTTTTAAGAAAACAATTACACAAAACAGTAAACATGAACATATAATGAACATAACTTATACCATATTTAATATACACAGAGTAAAGTAAGAGATTGGTCGCTTTTTGACTTGATTGCAATTTACAACTAATTAGAACCAATTAAAACATAATTTTTTTCAAACAAAATTCAATCTTAAAAGTAAGGAATGAATTAGTATAATTTTCATGTCATTAAATTAAACAGTAAAAAAGCCTTTAGGAAGCAAAAGTTGATTAACTCAGATTTTGTATAATAATAGATGCACACACACACACATTGTTAGTGGTGATATGTATCCACTTGTAGATATCTATTTTGATGCTAAATATCATATCGAAATTTATTTTTAAAATGTTTCCATTATTTTTCCATTAACACAATGTTAATGATATCAGCTTGCCATAAATAAAAATAATAATTTTAACTTTCTCTATGACATTTAGCATGGCGTTAAATCAATCATATAATGAACATAACTTAAACCTAGACGGGTTAGCATGCCGTTAAATCAATCAATCCATCCCTAAAAGAGACAAGAAAAAAAGGCATAACATTCCTTCTGATATGAGCCACTGACATTGAAATAAATATGAAGAATCATGAAGAATAGTTTAAAGATAAAACGGAAATATATTTGACAAACAGTTTTAAGATAAAAGACAATTATATAAAGAAACAAGAATGATAAAAGATTAGAAAGAAGACAGCAAGTGAAAAACAAAAGGCAGAAGGAAACTGTGAAAGAACTGCTAAGCCTATTCTGTAAATCCTTATAGCACTGCATTTATATAAAACCTTATTTTGGTGTATTGTTGTGTGTGTATGTGTGTGTGTGTGTGCGTGTGTGTGTAAGTGTGTATTATTATTAAATTATAATTAATAGAAAAATATATACCCTATTTAATTGAAATAACGGCATCCCCCTTCATTTTAATACTAAGTTATAAATGTGTGTGTGTGTGTGTGTGTGTGTGTGTGTGTGTGTGTGTGTGTGTGTGTGTGTGAATTTTATTTAGTGTTTTATTTAATCTTAATTGAATTTTTACAATATTATCTTTTGTTACGATATTATTACTGCGTAAGGAACATTTTTACAATATTTTAACTACGTGATGAATGTGTGTGTGTGTGTGTGTGAAATTTATTAGTAATTGATACATTATTTTTGATAAAATATGATTAAATTTATTTATAATTACAATAATTTTTTTTGTGATGAAAATCTTTTATAATATTTTTACAATGTAAAGAGTGTGTGTGTGAAATTTATTTAGTAATTTAAAATACATTTAATATAAATTAAAAAAAAAAACACCGTAACGGTTTATCCGTTTATGCTAAGTGAAATGTGTATGCAGGTATATGTGTGTATTATTATTAAAATATTATTAATAGAAAATTTATATACCCTATTTAATTGAAATAACGACACCCCTCTTTTTTATACTGCGAGATAAATGTGTGTGAGTGTGTGAATTTTATTTAGTGTGTTATTTAACTTTAATTGAATTTTTACAATATTATATTTGCTACAATATTATTAGTACGTAATTTTTTTAACAATATTTGAACTACGTGATGAGTGTGTGTGTGTGTGTGTGTGTGTGTGTGTGTGTGTGTGTGTGTGTGTGTGTGTGTGTGTGTGTGTGAAATGCATTAGTAATTATTACATTATTATTATTAGAATATTATTAACATTGTTTTGTAATTACAATATTATTATTTTACCGTGTGTTGAAATTTTTTTCAAAATTTTTACTATGTGAAATGTGTCTGTATGTGGGGGGAGGGGAAATACATTTAGTAAGTATTACATTATTATTATTAAATTATTAAATCTATTTAATAATTACAATATTATTTTCACCGTGATGAAAATTCTTACAATATTTGAACTACGTGATGAGTGTGTGTGTGTGTGTGTGTGTGTGTGTGTGTGTGTGTGAAATTTATTGAGTAATTATTACATCATTATTATTCAATTAATAAATGTATTTAGTAATTACAATATTTTTTACAACGTGATGAAAATGTTTACAAAATTCTTACTAAGTGATGAGTGTGTGTATGTGTATATATATATATATATGTGTGTGTGTGTGTGTGTGTGTGTGTGTATGAAATTTATATAAATATCTATAAATATCTATTTAGATGGTTAATAATAGGAATATTGTTTATGGGATTAGTGGAAGGTGTTTACGGTAATGACTTTTGATGGCTTTCTTCTTGGCACGTTGAATGAAAAGTTTAGGATAACTTATCTATGTATTCAAATTCTTCATTAAAAAATTCTTAGTGCAGATCCTAAGAGCTCTTAGATAAAAACTTAAAAACTTAAATCACTAAACCACTTTTTATTTTGGTGTTGTGATGTGAGTAGAAATGAATATGGTCATTTTTATTTGTGGTTTTGTGGTAAACTTTAAATTCTAAACGATTTTGTTATCAATCAAAGTATATCTAAGAAAAGGTAAAATATTACTGTATTCTAACTTGTATGTAAAGTCTATTGTAGGTTCAATTTTATTTAAATGGTCTACTATTTTTGTTAAGTCGTTATTACGTGGATATATGAATATATGAGGAGAATTGATGGGAAAAGTGTTATAGGCATTTTAAAATGTGAGTATTGCATTGAAAATTAATTTTATTTGAGGATGGTTTGTATTGATTGATGTATAAAGCCTCTAGTATTTGGAGTTTTCGTTTATTTTTTTCTTTGTGCAGAATGTGCGTATTTTCTGTTAGGATATTTCAGTAATAAGAGTAGGGGCATGCATGTAATTTTAGATGCTGTGAAATGAAGCTATTATCTGTCATATGAAAAGTTAAACGGCGTGATAAAGTCGTTGAGGTAAAACCGATGTAGCTATTTTCATTTTTTGACATTCATGAATGAACTTCGGTAGACTAATCCACGAATTCCATCCAAATATAAAAAAGTTGGCCAGAAAGCTTGAAAAGATCACCAATAAAATCGTTTAATAGGAGACCTGCCTTTTGTTTAATTCCACATGTATAAATGAAAAAATGCTGCCCAAATACACACACACACACACACACACACACACACACACACACATATATATATATATATATATATATATATATAACTATGCTGATGACCTTGCACTTCTTGCAGATACACCGGCACAGGCTGAATCACTGCTACATAGCTTAGAGGAGGCAGCAAAGAATATAGGCCTCTATGTGAATTCCGGTAAAACAGAGTTCATGAGTTTCAAAAATAAAATAAACATCTCCACACTCAACGGCAAGCCACTTAACCCAGTAGAACAATTCATGTACCTAGGTGGTAATATCTCCTCCACAGAGAGCGATATTAATACACGAATAGCAAAGGCATGGTCGGCCACAAATAGATTATCCGTTATATGGAGGTCCGATCTCACTGACAAGCTGAAGCGACAGTTCTTCCAGGCTGTGGTTGTGTCGGTGCTGCTATATGGCAGCACCACCTGGATCCTGACAAAGCGTCTTGAGAATAAGCTAGAGCTGCACAAGAATGCTGCGTGCAGTCTTGAATAAGTCGTGGAAACAGCACCCCATAAGGAAACAGATGTACGGTCACCTGCCCCCCATCTTACAAACTATCCGAGTGAGACGGACAACACATGCAGGACACTGTTGGAGAAGTAGGGATGAACTCATAAGCGACGTTCTCCTGTGGAAGCCAACACATGGACATGCAAGTGTGGGGCGCCCGGCAAGGACCTACATTGACCAGTTATGTGAAGATGCTGGTTGCCCCGCAGAGGACCTACCAGTTGTAATGAATGAAGCGAATAGGACCTCCCAGGTGTAATGAAATGAAGGTTGGCGAAAGATTGTCATGGATACCCGTGCTGCATGCGCGACATGATGATGATGATAATGATATATATATATATATAATATATTATATATATTATTCATTATCATCATCATCATGTCGCGCATGCAGCACGGGTATCCATGACAATCTTTCGCCAACCTTCATTTAATAGCAACTAAACTAGGAATTGACAGTAAGACAAACTCTCTAGCTGAACAACAGGCTTTCATATCATTCAAAGACCACAAACCTGACTACAGAACAAAACCCACCTTTAGGCTAATCAACCCCACAAAATCTGAAATCGGTCGAGTAAGTAAATCCATCCTCGACTCCATCACACACAACTTACCGAAAAACTGCATCTAAACAATGGAAGAACACCAAAGCCGTCACCAGCTGGTTCTCAGCCATCAACAACAAACACAATCCACATTCATACATTTGACATTACCAACTTCTACCATCCATCACAGAACGCACACTAGACAGAGCACTGGAATTAGCATCACAACACATCAAAATCCCACAGAAAACATCAAAATAATTAAGCACTGCAGAAAATCACTATTATTCCATAACGGAGAACCATGGATAAAAAAACTAGATAACCACCTGTTCGATGTCACTATGGGAAGTTTCGACGGAGCAGAGGTCTGTGAACTGATAGGCGCACTAATTCTTTCCTCCCTATCATCCGTCATCGACAAATCGGACATGGGCATCTATAGAGATGACGGACTCGTCCTTATAAGGAATCCCAACGGACCAAAAGTCGACAGCTTCCGGAAAAAATAACAAACGCACTCAAGATGCTTGGATTTAAAATAACAACACAAACTTACCTAAATTCTGTTAACTTCCTGGATGTTACCCTAAACCTAAAAGAAGGCACATTCGAGCCCTCATGAAAGACAACAACACACCCATCTACATAAACACCTCCTCTAACCACCCACCCTCCATCATCAAACACATTCCTAAATCTATCAGCCGAAGGTTATCAGAAAATTCTTCCAACATAAACATGTTCAAAAAAACAATATAATATACAATAATGCACTTAAAATAAATGGCCACAAACAACCCACCGAATACAACCCCACAAAACTCAAATCAAACCATAGATCCAGAAACATTATCTGGTTTAACCCACCTTTCAACAAATCAATATCTTCAAATATAGGCAAAATCTTCCTCAACCTCATACGTAAAAAACTTCCCACCGAACCACCCCTTAGCAAAAATCTTTAATAAGAACAACTTAAAAATAAGTTATAGCTGCACCAAAAATATTTCACAAATTATTAAAAGCCACAATAAAAAGGTAGAAACAAAACAGCAGCAATCCACCACCCACCAATCTATGCAACTGCAGAGACAAAAACACGTGCCCCTTCAATGGTCTCTGCCTACAAAGGAACGCAGTATACAGGGCAACTGTAAAATATAACACAACCACCAAGCATTACATCGGAGCAACAGAAGGTACCCTGAAGCAAAGATCTTACACACACAAACTATCATTCACTAATATTAACTACTCAACCAGTACATCACTATCCACATATATCTGGAGCCTAAAAGACATGATATTTCCCCCAAGATAAGCTGGGAGATCCTAAAATTGCACCCACATACAATAAGTCCACAAAAAATGCCTCCTTTGCCTCCAAGAAAAACTTTCTATCATCACCACATACCACATTGCACCCTGCTAAACAAAAAATCTGAAGTACTGTCCAAGTGTAGACATGAAAACAAACACCTGTTGTCGAATTTCGACCCATACACTTAACCCCCACCACTGCTCACACACTACGCACTACCACCTCGGCACTATTATACACATAACATACTGCATCTTCATAACAACAACAACATAATCTATCACTACCCAACTCCAACCTCACACACCTGCACAAGAAACGTAAGTAAAGATCCTTTTTTTTCTATGCACCCCAGTACTATATCCAAAACCCCTGAAGAATAACCCACCCCCATCTACCTACATATCCCACACCTTCCCCACCTATTCAACCATCCCACTCTGTCCCTATCTACCTGAATATCTCAACACGCACCTATTTATCTGCCTCCCAAACCCATTCACCTATCTATTCTTTCTCAATAAATTTCCACCCAACACACCCATTTATCAACACCTGTTTATTTCTATCTGATTAGGTATATATCACTCTTAATTAATAACTCCTCACTATCGTGATAATCAAATAAAACGCCCCTCCCCATTTACCCACACGACCCAGCATCTTTATGACACGAAATTAGGGTCTACCCATTGACCAGTTTAGGACAACTCGAAATTAGGGACTACCCATTAACCAGTTTAGGACAACTCGAGTTAAACGGAAATAAATATTTCCGAACTTGTTTTATAAAAATCCCATAAAAAATAAACAATTAAAAATCTTACAAGATAGTTACGAAGAATAATAGTTCATTCAAAGATCAAACTATTCCTTAAGAAAACCACACCGTTACCTTAATAAATATACGAACCCACCCATATTGCACGCTGCTTTTTAGACAAAATACATATGATTACACCTTACGTTTATGCGTCTACGCACGTTTGAGCGCAAAGGAGCATACACAAAAATTTATCTAAGAACACATACAATAAATGTATATATCTATCTATCTATCTATCTATCTATGTGTGTGTGTGTGTGTGTGTGTCTATATGTATTATTACATACGTGTGTATTCGCGTATCTATCCAGCTATATATATATATTATAATATATATATATATATATATATATATATATCCACATAACAATGAAATTCCCTCACCAATCAATCAATCTATCCATCTATCCATCTATTTATCCATCTATCATTCCTCCTAAGTCCATCTTCGTCCATCTTACGTAACAGTTCTACCCCCTCTGGCCTACATCTTGTTTCCCCGCTTCCTTCTTTCAACCACCCCACCTTGGTCCTTGTACATATGCATTCGTGTATATATGCGTGCTCTTGTATGTTTATGCATGTGTAAGCGTGGGTGTATGCGTGGATGTGTGCGAGCGCATATGTGTGTATATGTGTGCATGTGGTGTGTGTGGGAGTGTATGTGTACGTATATATATATGTGTGTATGTGTGTATATGTATGTATGGTTTATATACGTGTGTGTGTGTATATATGTTATATGTATGTATATTATATATATGTATGTGGGTGTGTGCATGTGCATGCGTGCTGACGTGTATGCATGCGACTAGATGTGTGTGCGCACACGCGTGTACGTGTATATGCGTACGTGTATGTGTATGTGTGTACGAGCATGCATGGTCGTGTACATGCGCGCGTGTGTGCATATGTGTGTGTGTGCACGCATGCATGTATGGGCGTGTGCATGCGCACGTATGTGCATACATCTGTGTGCGTGCATGCATGTGTCTTTGGGCACATATGCGTATGTATGT
The DNA here is from genome assembly GCA_023376005.1 of Doryteuthis pealeii. NCBI lineage: Eukaryota > Metazoa > Mollusca > Cephalopoda > Myopsida > Loliginidae > Doryteuthis > Doryteuthis pealeii. Next base: position 1,264,305 of record CM042145.1, on the reverse strand, counting down.
TCCCACGTATATGCGCGCGTGTATATATGTATGCATGTATATGTATGTGTGCCTGTACGTGAGCGTGTGAGTGTATGTGCACAAATTTGTATGAGTACGTGTATGCGTGTCTGTCTGTGTGTACATGTGTGCGTGTGTGCGTATATATGTACACGTGGAGCCCATAGTAGTATGCGTATGCGCTTCAGTATGTATATGTAAGGCTTACCCAGCAAATATAGTGACATGTGTGTGCATATAAATATGTATGAATATTATTTTGTATGCGTGTATATGTCGCGAGTATATGTAACACGTGCAACCACGTCCGGTTGTAAACGCAACACCTCGTATAGACAACACCGAAGTTCAAAACACACCACCACCCACCCATAATATACACATTTACAACCTTAAAATTAATATTATTCAACCCCACTCCCCAACAATCACGACCCGTCCGTATACATCATACACGGCCCAGCATCAGATAGAAAGAAAACATGCACGCGCGCGCGCGCAACACACATACATGTATAGACACGAGCGCTCGCACGTAAGTACTATTAAAATACGGCACACTAACAGATCAACGTATTATGTGTGTGACCAGCCACTACGCGTACACAACCTTTATACTGCCCATAAACACTCTCATACATTCAATTCACCTTCACATACATACACACATCATTTTATCCAATCATACGCATCCATGTCTATTGAATTTTTTGAAATTTTTTGAAATTTTTTCGATTTTTTTCACATTTGAAACATCTTCACCTGATGAATGCATCGCATGAACCAATATGGTTGTGAAAAGTTCCTTTGTCACCCAATAAATAGATATGTAAAAACCTATATATTTATCTTATTATATTATATATATATATATATATATATATATATATATATATACATATACATATATATATACGTACACACATATATATATATATATATAAAAGTAATTGGTAATTTGCTTGAAGCATTGTTAAGTATGTTATAAAATAATAAAATTCGAAGGCAATACAATGCGTAAAAAATAAAGACAAAAATGATTTTATGTCTAATCGATTTCAAAGCGAAGCTTTATCATCAGAGATTTATTTAAGAAATGACGTGCTTATGTTTTTTTTATTTGTGTGGTTATAATTTTCTTCTTATTTCCTTTTCCTCTCCTTTTTTTCCTCTCTTTCATCTTCTCCTCCTTTATGAATGGGCGAATAACTGTAATTTCTTATTTCTCTCTTTTCTTTTTTTTTTCTTTCTTAAAAGTTTGTTGAGAACAAGGCTGACATCCATAAGATGTTGCAATGTGTTGCAATGTGTTGCAATGTGTTGCAACCAGCATGTCATAATTTCAAAAAAACAAAAATGAACAAATAAATAAAAACCGTTAATAGAAATTTTTTTTTTACATACTTAGCTTTTGTTTCGCTTTCACCTTTCATTTCTTATTCTTTCTCCCTCTCTTTCTTTTTTTGTGTTATTTCTCTTCTTTTTTTTTTTTCCCTTCATCCCTTTGTTCTCTAATTTAAATTATTTTTTTATAGTAAATAATAAGAAAAAAAAAGAAAGAGAGAAATAAGAAATTACAGTTATTCGCCCATTCATAAAGGAGGAGAAGATGAAAGAGAGAAAAAGGAGAGGAAAAGGAAATAAGAAGAGAAATTATAACCACACAAATAAAAAAAACATAAGCACGTCATTTCTGAAATAAATCTCTGATGATAAAGCTTCGCTTTGAAATCGATTAGACATATAACATCTTTTTGTCTTTATTTTTTTACGCATTGTATTGCCTTCGAATTTTATTATTTATATATATATATATATATATACATATATATATATTATATATACATATACATATATATATACGTACACACACACACACACACACACACACACATATATATATATATATATATATATATATATATATATATATATATTGAGGGAAGAAACGTACATATTTTGAACATTTGTTTTCCTTTTAATTTTATTAAAATTTTCTAATAAATTTGAATTACACCAGCAAGTTTTGAAATATTTAGATTTTTCAAAATTATTAAACTAGATAGATTTTTAGTAGTCTGCATCTTAAAGTTAAACTTGTTTTATAGTCTAAAAAACAAGTAGTTCGCAGAAATACTTTTTTGCAATGAAGGCTTGTCAACCTTCCAAATTCTTCTATTTATTGACATATTCTACAAATTGTGAGATCTTGTATTTTTCTGATTGGCTGATTATAAAATGGCAGAAAAAATCACTAATTCTCATTGACTAATTTTTATTTCGGAGTTAAGTAGTTTTTTTAGAAAAGTATTTTACTCATTTAAAACTTAATTAATTAATTATGAAACCCAGATACCAATGTGCGAAAAGTAAATCTACTCTTTTTGTGATTTTATTTTAATGATTACGTAAAAATTATTGAGCCATCTTTTACACCCGACAGAACTGAAAGAAAATAGCTTTGCGACTGTGGCCTATTAGGATACACAACAAAAACAAAGAAAAATCGTTGAATCTAATACAATCTTGATTTTTAATACGATTAAACAAAGGCCAGGATTTTATATTTTGTCCCCTCACCTCACCAAACTCATACTTAAAGATTACAAAATACCAAAATATTTGATCAATATTTTTACTTAGTTAAATTAGATATATACATTCTTTATTTTTTTATATTTATAACTAAATAGTTACTAAATAAATTTCATACATACACACACACATATACACATACACACACTCATCACTTAGTAAAAATTTTGTAAAAATGTTCATCACGTTGTAAAAATATTGTAATTACTAGATAAATTATTAATTTAATAATAATAATGTAGTAATTACTAATAAATTTCACATACACACACGCACTCATCACTTAGTTCAAATATTGTAAAAGAAATTTCATTACGTACTAAAAATATTGTAACAAAAATAATATTGTAAAAGTTTAATTAAAATGAAATAAAACAGTAAATAAAATTCACACGCACACACGCGCACACACACACACATACACACACATACACAAACACACACACACACATTTTATCTCGTAGTATAAAAAAGGGGGATGTCGTTATTTTAATTAAATAGGGTATATCATTTTTCTATTAATCTTATTTTAATAATACACACATATACTTACACACACATTTCACTTAGCATAAACGGGTAAACTGTTACGGTGTTTTTTGTCTAATTTATAGACACTGCGTTTGTCAACAATTTTAAATATATTTGAAATTACTAAATAAATTTCATACGCAAACTCTTCACATAGTAAAAATATTTTACAAAATATTCACCATACAGTAAAAAATTATTGTAATTACAAAATAAATTTAATGATATTTTATTAATAATAATGTAATAATCACTAATAAATTTCACACACACACACACACACACACACACACACACACACACACACACACACACACACACACACACACACATCACGTTATTAAAATATTGTAAAAATTTGCATTATGTACTAATAATGTTGTCAAAAATAATATTATAAAAATGTAATTAAAATTAAATAAAACATTAAATAAAATTCACACACATTTATCACGTAGTATAAAAAAGGGGGATGCCGTTATTTCAATTGAATAAGGTATATATTTTTTCTATTAATTATAATTTAATAATAATACACACTCATACTCACACAGACACAGACACACACACACATTTCACTTAGCCTAAACGAGTAAACCGTTACGGCGTTTTGAAAAAACATTTTAAACACAGATTTTGCCGACCTTCATCAGAGTAGTATTTCTATTTTTAAAAATTTTATTTAAAAAAATAAATAAAAATACTACTCTGATGAAGGTCGGCAAAATCTGTGTACGGAACATTTTATGCATTTTTCCTATTATTATTATTCATCATTTCAACTCCATCTGATTATTTTAATAATAATAATAATAACGTAAATCCGTATACATTTTGATAAACAGACCGAAACACATGTGTAAGTGATATCGATTAAAAGTGATATCGGTAAAATTCATTTTTATCCATCTACATTTCTTTTCTTTACTCATTTTTCCTCATATATATATATATATATATATATATATATATATATATATATATATATGTATACTTCGGCAGCATTTTTTTTTTTAGACATGTTCTGTTAAACGCCACAGACAATTCAAATTAAAAAGCCTACCGTAAACAAAATAAACTTTCAAACCAGTAAACACGTCCTCCAATGCTTATAAAAAATCCCACTCTAACCATTCCCCCTCTCTTCCTCACAATTCTGTATCCCCTCAAAAACCCATTAATCCATTGTTTCGTACTAACTACCACCACCACTCTTAAGCTACTACTCGTTCTTCTATAAAAACGAGGCACTTGAAAACTTAACATCGTTTCCCACCTGATGATGGCTGATAAACCAGCCGAAGCGCTCGAAAAAAAACAGGATTTGCTGAAAAAGATCGCTAGGAAAATTGAAAGGACCATAAAATCCTCAGACTTGAATTGTCTGTGGCGTTTAATATATATATATATATATATATATATATATATATATATTTTGTTTAACAAATAATTTGTGTTGCCATGATTCTAGTGATATTCTGCTATTGATAAAATATTAAATTAGATACATTTTACGATATTAATTTCTTTTGTTGATTTACGTTTAATTAATAGAAAAAATATTCTGATAATAAAGTTTTCAATAATAAGATTATAGGTTTCTAACATTTTCACTATAAGTTATTTTAATATTATTGAAATTTGTTGAAATTTTGTGAATAAGCATAGCAATTTGATATTTATCAATGTTTTAAATTCCATTTGTCTCTTCAGGGACCCTCTTTGATTGAAAGGAAATATACATAAACACATAACCTGAGTAATGTAGTTTCCGAATATATATGGTTAAGATGTATATCTCAAAATATGCTAGTAGATAAACCGCGAATTTTAATATAGGAAATTTAACCACCTTTATATTCTATATATTATAATTATAGAAATGTTCATACTTTTTGTGAATAGGCATTTACCTATGGTTTAAATTTTATTCAAATCAAAAGGGAAAAAAGTAGGGGGAATGTACCCTTCGGGATCCATTCTTCTTAAAATGAAATATACTTAACCAAGTAGCCTGGTTAATGTAGTTTCAGAATATATATGTCTATGGAGGTCTATCTCCAACACTTTAGTAGGAGTTCCTGAAAAAAAAGAAAAACATATAGACGGGAATTACTACATAAAATAAAGCATTGGAGGGTCAAATGATGACCATCTGGTAGGAAAACATGCGATTCGGTTGACATAACCATTTCAAAATGCATAATATATAATACATGTGTCACGCTTCGATTATTCATTGATTGTGTTCAGTTATCAGAAAGTTGCCCAATCAAAGATCAATACTAGTGATTCAGGTTTCATAGACCGTTAACTTGAATGGGAACTGAACATTCAAACATGGCAGTTTAGTGGGTTTTATTCTTTTCCAATGAAAATAGTTTTCTTTTAGAAAACGGAGAGCCAATCATTTATCAAAATAGATTCTCTACATCTTCATAGCATAGATATAAACACGTTATTTCTTATGAAAAACATCGCATATCTTTGTTTCTATTTTCTTGAACACGAGTGTAGTGGCAAAAATATTTAGGAACGTTTGCCTTCTCCTGATTGTAGTATTTTAATTTCTCTGGTTTTTATCTTTATTTTTAATTGTTCATGTTTTTTTTGGCAAAGCCTATGTTGTAATAAGCCTGTAACCTGATGTGAACCAATGAACTTGAATTAAAGATTACAAATCATTTAAAAATAAAATGGGAGTGAAGGCAAAAGTCTTTGAAACAATAGAATTATTGAATATCAATAAGCTACCACATTGATAGATAGATAGATAGATAGATAGATAGATAGATAGATGAGTAATATACGTAATCACCATAGTGACCGACTATGTTTTTTTGGCTCGGTTTAGTATATTTATATCATAGCATATAAACTCATCATGGGTACCGAAATTTTCAATATTACATTGCATTTATTAAAATGAGTTTGTTATTTGCACACTCATGTGTAATTTCAAGTTTTTTTCTAATAATTCGTACACACTAATATCTGTTTAAGTAACTATTCAAAAATTATTTTTGTCCACTTATATGTTTTCCATTAAATCATAATAATAACTCTTAGTAAACAATTAAATCGTCAAGTAACTATTTATGTATAAATAATAATCACACATTTTATGGCATAAAGTATTTTATTCCATGATTGTCAACAGGTTTATTTGACTTATAGATGGGACCGTAATAAGTGATACCACTTTGGTTGACAGTGTACCTAAGAGTAATGTCAATTAAGGGATGACACCTTATTCTCTAGAAATTAAGCTTTACCACCGAATGTAGATTAGTGTTATACCCGGATACTAATTTGAGACGATGCGATCTTACACTTCTATAAAGTATGAAGCTAACGACCTTCGAGCCGAACTGAATGAGCAATGGTTAATTTACTCATTTGATTCAAGGAACTAATAAATACTCTTTGTAAATAATTGTAGCTTCACGTAACTATTTGTAACATAAATACTTTGCATAGATTAACTGGTTTCAGGTATTTCTGTCTAACATTAATAATTATATCTAATAACAATCATATTTTATGGTTTCTCGTATTCCTAACAAAAACTAGTAATTTACAAATAGATCTAATTAACCCATAGACGGACGCTAAAAGATATTATTCTGGTTCAGAGTGGACCTTGGTTTAATAGCAATAAATGGGTAATCTACATAAATCAAGATTTTAGAACATGACATTCACCATTAGAGAAATCAGCTGGTGTATTCTAATTACCAGCGAGAGGGCTATGTTGTATGAGATGCTAAAAAGGTCACGATGTAGTGGATATGTGGTTGTCCTAAGGCAAAATGACGAGGGAGATTAAATCGGGAAACCAGATTCAAACTCAGACAAGACTTTTTACATCACACAAATGACTTTGGCACAAACGTGAATCTGCATCACCCTGGCCCACAATTTATGGATCTATAGTAGAAAAGTTCGGAACTTTTAGCCTTGTAAAATAGGTAAAGTCATGGATTTTCTGCTGCAACTGGAATAATGCAACTTAGTATAATCTGTCATAATTTACATGGAAAATTGACATAACGAAAACTCTGATTGTCTGGTTGTATACCGGATGGAGTTCTGAACTTGGACTTATTGAAACTCTGTATAATACCAATGCGACAGTTACCAACTCCTGACATTTATAGGAGGCAAGACCCAATAGTACTGCCTCCTAATTATTCCCACACGGATGATAAAGATCAAGAGATAACAAACTTAAATCCCACCTCGAAATCCGACAAAGTAGTAATCTGTTAATTAATGCATTACACCACGAGCTGAATGTAACAAAATGTTTCTTTTCTAAGCGTATTAATACTGGTTTGAATAGGGGTTTTCTACACCTAGACTGATTTCCTGACCAATACTAATGTATCCAATCTAAAGAAAACAAAAAAACAGTCTTCCCTACTACTTACCCATAGCTGTGGAGAAAACATACGGATTCTTGTCTTTTCTTAGGGCATAAATGCGATGCTGAAATGCTAACACACTCGCCCAGGATTTGGACTCGGGTCGCCGATTCCATTTTCTTATCCAATAACCGTTTGTTAAGTGATGTGCATATCATTACTGTCATCGTTGCGCAAACTACTTTATTTAATTGGTAAATTAATGAATGTGTAGTTTTATATTATTTGCTCTTTCTAAAAAAGTAATCGACAACTTTAACTGATTATGGTTACCACGTAAAAAGGTAAAAACTGATTGTCTTTCCAAGCGGCTTGCAGTGAGACAAGCTGTCTATTTCATTCGTCCGCAGATAGGGGTCTTGTTCCTATCAGGCACATACTGACTGCCACATCATTACATTTTGTGGCTTGAGACCTACCATAATAATTTCCTCACTAAAGAAATTGCCATTTCTTCGCTTCCATAGAGAGGACAAACACTACCAAATCTTCTCTAAGGTTCTATCAACGAAATTTATCTATCCAAATTATTTATTCTTTAAAATGTGTATATGTATTCAAATCCCATTATTTCATTTTACTTAGCAAGATAGAATATAATAGACGAGCGTTAAAATCCCATTTCTAACATTTAGCTCAATTCCGATTTAGTGACCTTCTAATTGTTGGAAGTTAAACACATGTGCTAACTGTGTCCTAGTGAGCCAGTTGTTACAATATGATGTGTGACAGTGAGAGATTAAACAGTTAAAATTAAGTACTGTGATTTCCGGATTAAATTAATCATTTAAATCACACTGGGATACCAACATTTGATTAATGTTTGTATGTAATAATACTCCAATTCCCAATGCGTGTTTTTTTTTATTTGTCTATTATCAATTTTTACACAGTTATATAATAGCAAGTATTCGTATCTAAAACCAATAATTTGCACACAGTTATATAGTTTCCAATCAAAAACTTCCTTTTTAATAATATTATTTTTATCTCATCCTAATATTTTACACATTTAAATTAACCTTTCTTCGTAGTAACAATCATTTGTTAGCACAGTAATATGCATTCAAATATTCCTATCTGTTATAATGATTTAAACAGTTATATAGTAGCAAGTATCTATTAATTATTATAAAAAGTGACAAACTAAAGGAAAAATGAATACAAGTTAGTATTAGAAATAGAAAATAAAATAAAACAAACGAACAAAAGAAAACCAACTTTAAGTCCAGAATCCAAGGTAAGAAAAGCACAATGGCCTTTTCTTTTTGTGGGGTTATTCCTACGCTTTTGTACTGGATATGAATGGAGTATTCTAAACCCCGCCAACAAGGAGGACAGATACACGGAGAATATTAATAGGGTTAGACAGAAAAAATTCCTACCCATTACAGTTTTTTTTCCACATTGGCTCTGCATTTTGCTCAGCGATGAGCAAGAGACTCCATGGCATACTAGCAAAGTAGAGGTTATTTGCTTTCTTTTACTGTATCTTGTCGGGTAATTTAATGCTGAATCAAAACTTGCCTCTAAAATCAGTGAGATTCTCCAAAAGAGACCCAGCAGCTGGGAAGCGGTTATATCCACAATCGCTCCCATTTCCTGAGGTAAGAAAAGTTTTTGTTTATACATTGTAATTTCTACGGCTCTTATTCGGCCATCACTTGGGTGAGAAGCTTCGACAGGTAGTTTAGCAAGACGGAATATGAGATCGATAAACAATTGAACAAAATGACAAAACAAGGAAAACTGAAGACAATATTCAACAATGGTAATTATGAACTTTGGTTTAGTAAATTAGGGTGTCCTAGAAAAAACAGAATCCACAAATTTTGTAATAAAACTGTGAATTTTAACTAGGGGGTTTAGGGTTGGGGTTAGGGTTTTTGTTCTGTACAGGGTGACCCAGAAAAAGACAGAACCCAAATTATTTATTTATTTTCCCTTTAAACTAACCCTAAACCCTAACCCTAACCCTACCCACTAGATAAAATTAACAGTTTTATTACAAAATTTGTGGGTTCTGTTTTTTCTGGGGCACCCTAATTTACTAAACCAAAGTTCATAATTACCTCAACAAGTATGTAATATATAATGAAGAACATGTAATACAAACAAACAATATTACAATGTGAGGAAAAGAGTTCAAAGTTCTCAACAGACCGTTACAAAAGATAAAAAATTTTTTTTAATTCAGTAGAGATTTGGGGTACGTTTGATAAACAAAAATTCAAGATACTTACAGTACCTATTGTTGCTTAAGTGGTCACCCAATTAAGTATTGAACAGGCTCATTGATGCTTAACTTCGGTGATCTATTTTAACCGTTTTCCTCAGCTATGGGTAAATAAGACCGACGTGCTCTTTTTGCCTTGATTAGTCAAGCAGTCTAGAAGTAACACCATTTCTCACCAATTTAAACAATGACCTTGTGTCATATTATCCATGGATGGGGTGTTGGCTAAATATATGTTTAGAAAGATATATACATGTAGCATCGCCCATAAATATACACACACCTAGCAATTTTTAACTGAAAAGAAATCTATCTTTGCAAACAGATACGAAAATTTTACTATTTCTAGTGTAACATACAATCAAAACGGATATATTTATGAATAATTTATTAGATAATTCTTCAACATTAAAACTATGTTCCTAAAATAGGATCAGGATGTCGTTAAAAATAAATAGTCATATTATATCATATATGTATTAAATTTTAATTTTGGTTACATGATATTTTTCTTTTTTTACATATTTTCCCTGTTATAAATACTGGTAATACATAATAAATAATGAAATTAGATTTCATTGTATTTCTACTATAAAAAATAAAATCCAGGTGTTCCATTTTATAAGAAAATTAACCTTTTTTTAATTGATCGGTGTGTAATTATTTGTGGGACAAATCTAAGAGAACTGATGCAAAGTGAATTAGTGGAATCTTCTCCGTTTTTTATTTCATTTTTCGAGTTATTAGAGGTGTGTATACATGTGCTGTCCCTCATTTATGGGTAAATAGTAGGTTAGACTGGGTTCTTTCTAAGATAAAGGAAACTTTACATTCAAGCCCCCTGAATCATAAAATTAACCTTCTGTTACATCTTGCACTTGACAGAGGGCTTGAGTAAATGAATACTTAATACAACGGAACTTTTTCAGATATTCTCTGCTTTACAGAAATTCTGCCAGAAGAATGTGAAAAATCATCATTGTTGGTCTCTTTAATAGTTATTTCATTTCGTCACAACTTGTATAAATGACTGCATATTTTCAGTCACTATTCTTTCGTCCACTCTTCTCACCTTGTGAATATTCCTACATTGATATAGAGATAGATTTATTGATATGTGATACCACCAACAGTTTTTGAGCATGAATAATTAAACCAGAAATCAATAAATAGCCAAACCTTCTATATGTTTCCCCACTTCTTTCACCTATATTTTCCATGCATTTTTATCAATTTTCCCTAAATGATTCATTCAATTTGCCGGAGAATTGATTTTTATTTTCATTGCGATTGTTGCATACGATTTCAGATTTAATCAGCTTTATCGTTTTCTTGGGCATATTCGCCTTCTTTGTACACGTTCTTAATATGAACATGAATCTTATTTCATTAAAAACAGAGAAGAAACCAGGTTGGAATTCGTGAGAATTTGCAATCAGATGTGTTGAAACTTCATCGGATTTCACTAAATCTTCAAAACTCTTATCTATTTGTAACGTCACATCTTGTCGATTTCACCTTTTTTTATTAAAAGCAGGAATATTCCTATTATTTTGCATCGCATTTTACTAGCATTATTTGTTTTCAAAACTACAACCTACTGATAGCTATAGTAGTAATCTGACATCGAAACTCAAGCTGAACTCTAATTCATTTCCTTCTGTAAATTTCTAGTGTGATAAAACGATTCTAGAAAAGAAAGGGTTTTCTCTCATTTTAATTCACTCTCAGCAAATGTGTCATTTCTGTTTGTCCACTATTTCGGTCTCTTTTTAAAGTCATAGCTCAGCCCAATAGCGAAAGAAAAATACATTTTAGACATGTACTTGTAACCCACTTCTTAACAACTTTACCCCACGGATGTACCACATTTTTTTGGTATTTTTACTTTTATGGTGGGATATTTACAAGTTTATTATATATTCACCTCAAAACTCCCTTTTCCCCACCGTATTCTAGGGAAGTGTTCCGTCGACCTCTGGTTTATTATATTCATTAAATAAAGATTGTACTAAATGGGAGGTTTTATCGTGCAACGGTTATCGTTGTAGAAAATGGACTAAACGACCCAGATTGTGTTTTTACTCGCGCTAATGCCCTTAGGAAAGACACATACATCTGTTCTCCTTTTGGTGGGAAGCGTGTGGTGTAATGGTTAAAGTCATGGGAAATGGACTCGTCACCCGAGTTCAAATCCCGGATGTGGTAATTGCATTTCACTTAGCGCTAATACCCTTGGAAATGGTATGAATCCTACTCTCCCTCCAGCTATGGATAAATAGTAGGGCAGACTGGGCTCTCTAACCTTGGTTAGGCAACCGGTCTAGAAGTAAAACTCTGAATTCAAACCTGTTGAACTCCGCTTAAGAAATTGACCTTGTGTCACATCCTGCTCGTGCGGAGGGGTTGGTATATATATATATATATATATATATATATATATATATATATATATGTTCTCCCTCCAACTTTTGGTAAATAGTAGGAAAGACTGGGTTATTTACTTTGGTAAGGCAACCGGTATAGTAAAGAAAAACTACGAATCCCAACCAGTTACACTCAACTAAAAAAAAATCGACGTTGTCTACTTTAGCTAAGGAGTTAAATACATATTCTAAATGCTAGGTTTCTCCATACATGTCACTAAGGTAGAATGTTCACATTGCACACTTAGACGCTTGTAGCAAAATCCCGGGGGACTGAGGATTCAGGACATAACCATCATGCAAATGAGGGTCATTCTATAGAAAAAAAGAAAAAATGAAATTGTATTACTTTTTGTACTAATCTATTTGCAGCCAACTCTTGTGCTTGTGAACAGGAAAAGGAACCCTAACACTGCCTGGCAGACACACACCCCATGAAAATAAACTTGAAATTGTATGTATACACACTAAGCTTATAAGGACACATAGAGACATGTGCATCCATTATCAGATAAAATTATAATGTCAAGGGGGTGAATAATATTAGCGGAAACTAATTGGGAAAATATTTAATCAGTAAAATTTCAACAATGTTGGGGGGGGGGTATATTAACAAAAAAATTTGGTAAAGTGGTATTTACCCAACATCTATCTATACATTCTTGTTTTTGCCCTTCACACACTGTCCATTTTTCCCTTACTGTCATGTTTTATTTCATTATTACCTCTTTTACTTGTGACTCATTTGAATTGTTTTTATTCCGTGTGCACTTGTGCAATACTTACCCGATAATATTTATTATTACGATCATGGCAGCTGTCAGAAATGAGAAATTACTGTATAGGTTAGTTATTATAATGTCTTCGCGATGTTGACAGTAACTCTCTTTGCTTCAGCCAAACAAGCTTCAGCCTCGCTTTCGCTTGAACTCTTCCCAGACGAATGGCGCCTGATCTTCAGTTCGTTAGACTTCACAAATAACCTCTGACCCCCATTGACCAGCTTAACGACCTTCGCTTTACACGCCAACAGTCAGTTAACTTCTGATCCGAATTTGAATACCGTTTGAATACGATGGCTATGGCAGGCACGTCTCGGTCGAAAACATCATGCAGACATTCGAAGATATTGACCACTTTTAAGACTGGCAATATAGGTTGATGATCAGTAGCGTCGTTTTCCTTCGAAGAATGGTCAAAGATTTGCGGTCTTTTGATAACCGGTGCGCTCCAGTGATCGGATATAGATATTTCTTGACTGACACTTTGAAGTCCTAGAAAGTTTTAAATTTCTCTGGCTGATGACATTAATTTTATTAACGTCATTTATTTATGCATATAAAAGAGCTTTTAGGTCAGAGCTTTTCATTTTCTACATTTGCAGACAAACAGCTGTCATCAAAAGAGAAATTTAAAGGTAGAAGAAGGTGCCAGTGTTTATACTAAAAAATGAGCTAATTCAATTTGAGCAAGATCGAGAAAAGTTCAATTTTTATTATCACCTAGACACGAGTTCTTTATTTACGAAGGTCATTAGTAAAGAGAAAAATGAGATTTATAAGTCATACAAATGCTGTGTTTGTTCCTTGGTCATCCTTTAGTTATTTGAACCATCAGTTGCCTTCTAACAAACCGGACTGTATCTTTGGGGCTATGCGACTCAGATTTCCTCCATGGAGTCCAAGATTTTAATTTGTCGTTCTAATGAAAACTCATTTTTAATCTATTCAACCCATAGATGGGCTCCTAACAGGTACTACAACTCTGGATCAAAATGGCAATGAAGGAGTATTCCACACTTCCCAGAGCTCCAGAATTCGAACTTCACCATTAGATGCACTTTAATGTCATACCGTTTTTAGGAACACTCCTTGGTGTTCCTAAAAATGTTTTCGTCATATGGGTACTTTTTCTAGTATATATATATATATATATATATATATATATATATATATATATATATATATATATATATATATAACATTTAATTGAAAAATTGAATTGCATTAAAAAGCAGTTTATTAGATTTAAATACTCAACATGAAGTGAGTGGAATATATTTGCAAACACAAACCATTTAAATGTTTCTCAATTACTTTTGATCTCGTTTTCCACGACAAATTAAAATTCGTATATAATCGAAAATAAAGCACAAAATTATATCCTGGTTATGTCATCTATACTCGAATCGATATATGATCGGAGTAAACATGTATGGAGCTGTAATAGAGGAGAGTACGTATATTACCAAATATCATGGGGCTATTTACCCTTCAGTTTTATGGATGGGTTATGGTAATATAATCATAGAAATTATATTAATGCTGCCCTTTCAACGCATCAATTTAGAGCATTAAAAATATACTACCTATAATCATGGAATTAATACTTCCCAGTTTATGAAATACTTTGTTTTAGTGAATGGTGTATATATATATATATATATATATATATATATATATATATATATATTCCGCGTATAATTCATGTATTCGATGTCAAGGTCAAAAAAAGAATATACTGTTGAGCATCAGTGAGTACTATTAGCATGTTATATATAAATCTTAAATTATCACACAATAGGTCCAGAAAAAATCGGTAAGTCAACTGTATTAATCTATTCGTATTATTAATCTCACCATTCACTCATGCTTAAAAAAACAGTACATTTACTTTCATAACCGTAACATCAATTCTGGGTATCCTGCATGGAACCCTTACAATTAAAAAAAAAATTAATTATTTTTTTAAAAATACGGCCATAGAAACTAATTAGATGCCAATTGTTTTCTCTACAGATTTCAGTACAAGAGAGACTTACGCAGCAGTTTCCTTACAATATTCCATAAGTATATATATATATATATATATATATATATATATATATATATATATATATATATATATATATATATATATATATATAAGATGTTTTTGGATGTATGTTTTTTAGAAGCATTGTTGAATAAAGTATATATTATATTTTTGCTTGAAGGCAATTACAATGCATGTATCACACAAAATTCGATACTTTTTTTTAATAGAAAATGAACTTGACAAGTGTAATCCCGGCAAAGGATCGCTCGGTGTGTAGAATATCGTATAAACTGTTTCGGACTACACACCGAGCGATCTTTTGCCCAGATTACACTTGTCAAGTTCATTTTCTATAAAAAAAAAGTCTTGAATTTTATGCAATACATGCATTGTAATTGCCTTCAAGCAAATATATATATAATATATATATATATATATATATATATATATATATATATATATAATTTGAAATGTATATAATGGAAAATGTAATAGCTTGATTAAATCACCTTAAATCGATAGAAGCCAAAAAAGATGCAAATAAAGAATTGTAATACATCATTGGGATAATTCTTTTTGATAGTTAATATTTACACATTGAGCTAGAAGGGAAAATCGTAGGTAATGGCCTCTTAAGTCAAAATGCAGCATCATTTACTGAAGCTATTTAGAAAGACAACGCATTGACTGAGGCCATGATGATTCAAACATTTTAAGAATATTGATTGCATAAAATTGTTGTTTACGACACTTTATGTCATGGTTAGGCAATGTAATTTTGTTTCTAATATGGTTACTAATTTAGACGACTCCACAAAAACGATTCAAGTTTGCAATTCTAAGGAAGCAAATAACGACACTGCCTCTCGGCTTTTCTTTCTTGTCTCGTCTTTGAAGATTGGAACAGTAATTTCTCTAAGTGTTAATTTCTCATTTCTGTTCTCTAAGAGAAACAAGGAGGATAATGACTTCAATCAAATAAATGACGCATTCCAAGGTAAACGAGATAATTCTCAATAACATTAAAACTGGAGAAATCTCAACCGTTTTGTGAACTACCAGATTCTATAACTGTTTATATCTTAGGCTAAAGGAGCAGATAATTATCATTGATATTTACTCTCACTGTTATGCAATGCATGGTATATAAAATTCAATTGAGAAATGGACGAAACGATGCGTCTTTCCATTCTCTATAAAAGACTCAGAATCACGGAGAACTACAGATCTATAATACTTACTCTCATAGCGGCTTAGATTTATAATGCCTTTCTTCTTGATCGCATCCGACCTAAAGTAGAGAAAATGTTTAGGAAAAACTAAAACGGTTTTCGTAGAAATCCATCTACAAATTCTATGAATCTTCTCGTAGAAGCAGTCCGAGCAAAACAATTTCGAGGGAATACAACAGTTTGTAACTTTTTCCCAGGAAAGATGGAGCAAATACACCGAGCATAGGTATAAAAAACTGATTGCAATAAGGAAGCTTTACAAAGACAGTAACGCAGTGGACCATTTATCTGATAGTGATAAATATTTCTTTCATATTGTTGCTATATTTCTACAACGGGATACATAAGCACTATTTCTATTTATAACATGCCTATATTAAGTACTGTCAACGTTATTAGATCTTATTAAAGAAAAAAAAAATAAACCGCCGATATCCTGCAAAACTATTGCGGATGTGGACTACGCAGAATATCTATCGCTCCTGGTAAATACACTTGCAAAATCCGAACTCCTGCTGCAAATGCTATTGGCTTCTATGTGAGCTCAGATAAAGCGGACTTTAGTTCTTTTAAGTAAGACATCTCCACATTGAATGGTAAGCCTCTCAAATCAGTAGGCCTGTTCACATACCTCGGTAGTAATATCTCGTCTAGAGAAAGCTGTGTCAATTACACATAGGAAAGGCATGGACAGCTATAGACAGATTATTAATCATATGCAAATCTGATCTCTGGGAAAAGATAAAGCAACAATTCTTCCAAGCTGTTGCAGAGTCAAAGCTACAGTATGGGTGCACCACTTAGAATCAAACGAAACGTTTTGTGAAAAGTTAGATGAAAACTACAAGGATATTGCTTGCTGTCATGAAACGATTTTGGAAGCAGCACACCTACAGCCGACACCGGTCTGTTGTTTTGTAGGTGTCTATAGGAGAACGTCACTTATGAGTTCGTATTTGCTTCTGCAGTACTCTCCAGTATATCTTGTTTGTTGGATGATTTGTGTGAAAAAAGGCAAATGTCCCTACAGCTGCTTTCTTGTACTGTTTCCAAAATATTTTCATGATATTCGCAAAGGTCGCTTGTCATAAAAAAATGAAAGTTCCCACATTGCAGTACTATTTACCTATTCCCGGAGGGAGAATAGTTGGATTGTTACCTTTCAAGGCTATTAATTTTATATGAAAGACAAAAATCCTCTTTTACGATTTGATCTCGGGTAGCCGAGATCGTCTCATTGCCATAAAAATGTAATGAAATTAATAATATCAATTTTTTGGGAAAAGAAACAGATACAGGTTAAATTTAATAACTAATGTATTTTGTACTACGCTATATTTGAGTTTTACTATAAACTATAATGCTTATGATTTTTTAAAATTAAAAATAAAATTTATTTAATTTTTTTAAACAGAACACGCATTTAAAAAAAAAATTCAGCATTTGAATATAGCGTTCGTTTGTAACAGTCTTCTAACGGATATTTTTTCTTTTCCCATCTATGTTGCTCGTAAAGATGACCAGTTTATCGATTTGGTCGAAACAGATTTCTGTCAGCAATTACATAACATCATTTGTTTTTTCAAAAATGTTAAATTTCATACTGTCGGATTAATTTCCATATATTCTTCATATTTGTCCAATGAAAAAAACAATATATCTGGAATTTTACACTTTGAAGACTTTCATCTACAAGTCTACGGATTTATCAACACCACAAGTAATTTTGGAACTTTAACATCTTTCTTCAAATACGCTGTGGACTTAAAACGTACTGGCCTTTTTGATACATAAGTGAGTGGTGCAATTAATAATTCGAATGGATCAATATTAAAGAAATATTGTTGACATACCGGTTTTGTCTGGAACTATTGTATCTTAATTTAAGATTTATATAGCATCTATTCAGTCATGCTGTGAAGTTGGAAATAATTGATCCCTAATGATATCCGTTTTGCCGTAAAATATTCCATTCGAGGCACGAATGATATATTTGATTTAGAAGAAAGGTACTTTATCACAAATTGTCTGGTACTATATATTTATTGTTCTTTGAGCTTAAACATCAAATTAATGTTAGTTTATAGCTTGATATAAATCCTTATAAATGAGATCATGTAATCATACGAATATGAAAGGAAAACTTTCACAGCCGTGTAACTAATGTGTTCATATATGATTATTTATGGAAACACCTGACATGTCATCATGTCGGCGAGGCTTAGAATACGCTGACTTGCCTATTTACCCCCACTCATCCCGAGGTATCCCGGACATGAAACTCACCTACATCTACTTGTGAGGGTGGGGTTCTGGATCTTTTGGAGGTGTGCATTAAACCTTCATTTCCATTTGTTTCAAGGTTACTCTCACCCAAAGTGGTATTATCAATTAGGCCCCGATTTATGTGTCAAATATGTATTTTTGTTAATGGTTAACATTATAGGAATACATTAAACCATAGAATTGTGCGCAAAACATGATTATTGTTATTGTATAGGAATAATTGCTTATGATTGGCTTTAAATTAAAAGCATAATATAACTGCGTGCAAAAATTATTACTATTACTATTATTATGATTTACTTCTTTTTGAGTTTTCACATCAGCATTAGTTGATGGTCTTTCACTGGAGTCTGAGCGACACCAAGTCTCCTCAGGTCTCCAGGACTCTTCTGAGTATTCTGGCAGATTGCAGCAGTGCAGTGTTCTGAATGGTTTCAATCCTTCCTCTGATTTCCAGACTTACCAAACCCTTTTCCAATCCTTTTGGGACCGTTCCAAGAGCATCAACCACAATTGGTATCACTTTGACTTTCATATCCCATAACTTTTGCAGTTCTCTGGCAAGGTCCAGATATTTGTCCATGTTTTCATTTTCCTTTAGCTTAACCCTGTGATCTGCTGGCACTGCAAAATCCACCAGTTGACAAGTTCTTTCTTTTTTGTTAATCAACACTAGGTCTGGTCTTCTTGCTGGGATCCGTTTTTATTTCAAAGTCCCAGAGAATTGTATGTGTTTCGTTCTCAAGAACAGATTCTGGTTTATGCATATACCATTTTGTTGTATGTTCAAAATTAAATTTTTTGCATAATTCCCAGTGGATCACCTTCCCAACCCAGTCGTGTCTAGTTTTCTATTCCCGTTGCGCTAGTTTGCTACATTTGCATTATTATTATTATTATTATTATTAT
This sequence comes from Doryteuthis pealeii, assembly GCA_023376005.1. Classification (NCBI taxonomy): domain Eukaryota; kingdom Metazoa; phylum Mollusca; class Cephalopoda; order Myopsida; family Loliginidae; genus Doryteuthis; species Doryteuthis pealeii. The sequence continues at coordinate 1,244,846 of CM042145.1, read as the reverse complement.
TATTATTATTATTATTATTATTATTATTATTATAAAGAAAAATATGACACAAAAGAAATTATTGCAATGGAAAGCATTGATCAGGATTTGAATGTTAGATATATATGATTATATTCAAAAGTTATGGTCATAGTCAAAAGTTTACACGTGAATTGAATTCCGTCATTACATAAACAATAAATCGTTGTCATAACGTAAATCCAACCGAACAACTGCTGTGAATGTTTGTTTTCATATAAGCAGGCCTGAAATTGTTACAAAAATTTAATATTCATACATTAATGTAAATTTAAATCTATATACATTTTGATCCTCTTTGTATATGAGTTTTGCTTTATAAGCAAATAATTTGGCAGAATGAAGAGCAAAGCAAACATCTGTTTTATAATTAGATTAGAGTTGGAATATCAAATAGGACGCACAGAAATCAAATGTTTGTTCTGTTTATTAATTAAAAAATAAAAGATGATTTATTTTCGACATTGACTTTATTGAAATACAAGGTGAAATTGAAGGTTCTGTCGGATTTGGAACGTAAATATTACAAGGCAATAGTGATCCTATTCAAAATTAGCTTTTACAATAATAACCGTTTTGCCATTTTCATTTTGCTATTGTCATCAAGTTGTTTTAAAGATTATATTGTCGGAAGTGTTGTCTCTTCAGGCTAAAAACTCATGAGGCCTCACCCTAATGACAGCCAGTAGTCGATTAGTCATTTTCTGAGATATTGAATCGATTTCAAGAAGAATATAATCTTTCAGTTGGTCAGTTGTCTGCGGTCCACTTTTAAAGTCCTAAGAATTCAAATTTCTTAAGAGCGAATGTTAACAAGGGAAGGAATTTGGTGAGTGACATTCCTTATGAACACTAAATAATCGTAAAGTTATAATGATAAAGACACTGTTCTGAAATATGTTTCATTCACAAGTGCACCATCCTACGCCATGATGGCAACTACAATGCGTGGTGGCAATATTAAATCGGATCCTGTAGATATTTACCATTGTGTTTAACAAAGTTTTACCAACACTGAAATAAATTCATCATCGAACAATTTACATTTCTGACCCAATAACTTTTACGGATACGCTTTGCAGTGTACCATATACAGATTTTAAGAGAATCATTTGAAGACTAAAATAAATAATTACATGTTGGGTAATATCTGCTGAATACTGGGACTGACTGAAATGCCTACGCCAATCTGTAATGTATTACTTTCTACATTTCAGTTGATTGCTCTCACGATAAAGTACTCATTCGAATTGGTTGGGCCCAGGTAAGAATTTCAGTCTTCGAATCCTTCAAATTCCCACCATATGATAATATCAAAGACCAGTCCTGGCATCATAACTTAAAGTTTATCTGCTGAAGTTTGAAATCAACAGCTAGAGAGCTTGGAACTAAAATAGTGCGATCCAGATTCAATCTCAGATGTTTGAATTACTCCTAAATGTTGGGGGGGGGCTGGGTGTTTTTATATCATCATTATGTATGCAGCAGCGACAACTAAATAGAGTGGAAATCGAGTAAAGTAATTATACATTCTCAAATGATCATTTGATTGCTACGAGGCTCAATTGCCCTACACGAATTCTGAACATAGATCAATGAGAAATATGAAAAAGAAAAAATGTAAACCACTTTTGGTACATTATATCTTTCACACTGCCTGATAAGTAAGAAAAGAATGTGTAATTTGTTAAAACAACAGGGGGAAACGTTATGATTACATTCAAGATCAGTATTCGAAATCAAAACTTTTTCTCAGGATCAAATATAGATTTTATTATCCAGGAAAATAGACAAATTATGTCAGAATGACTATTTAATAAAAGGATTTTATAAGTATATATATAATAAGACTAAGAAATGTTCAAATCCCAATTTAAATGGTTTCAAAATACAAAAAGTGTTTAACTGTTAACAATATATGTTTAGTAATTCCGACTAGTTTCCTCGCCTGCTCTTTATCACAACTTATCCAGTGCTTCATAATCTGATCATCATCATGATATCTGTTTTAGAGTAAATAGCACGAACATTTCATTATACTGTTCCTCTTTGTAGATCTGTATATTTAAATTAGATAAATCTGTTTGTCCACTAAGAAACTACATATTTTTGAACAACTTTGTCCACGGATTGAATGCACATATTTCTGGGATGTGGGTGCTAAAATTTGGTTTATTCATCTATTAAAGTACTTGATATACAAAAATTGATATTTTAAAACCCGAAACCAACTGTTCTCTATGTACAAATAAGAGACTCAAAACTGTCCATCATATTGATTGGTCTACTGATAGAATGATGTAAGCAGGATATCATTTCTGTGACTATAACCATCCTATCCAGCAATGATATATTATTCAATATATTAAACAATTAATTTCTATGAATCCAAAGTGATCAATTGAATCATGTATTTTTGTTAGAATAAAGCGTATGCGTGTTTAAAATATAAATATAAATGTATTAGTATCTTTGAAACATCCATATTTACCCGTATCTATTCTTCTGTGCCCCAGTAAGTACGAAATATTCATCTCTTATTTTATCTTGTGTCGTACTTAGTTAATAGTTATTTCTTTAAAAGTTCTATTCAACTTTGCAAACAGAGAACTGTTGAGGATTTGTGTTTAGTGAAAGGTAAAAAGTGCGAGTAGTGAACACAGCAAAAGAAGAGTAAGCTCCAAACCTGCATATTTTCCGTACCCATCTGCACCAAAATAAACAACCCGAAATATAATTATGCCCGTCTGACACATGTAACAATAGCAAATCCCAAAAGGTTCGATTAGGCTTAGAACTAATCAACGAAAGAGACGAGAATAAACGCGTTAAAATAAGCAAGAAATAATTAGTTTATTCTAAAAAAAAAAGAGAGAGAGAGAGAGAGAGAGAGAGAGAGAGAGAGAGAGAGAGAGAGAGAGAGAGAGAAATGATACATATACACACACACACATATATATATATATAGACACAGAGAGAGAGAGCGTGTGGGGGGAGAGAGAAGAAAGATAAAGGGTTAGATAACTGAAAATACATTAAAATAACAGTGGAAATAAATAAATAAATATTATTCTAACAGCGATAGAGATAGAAACTGATGTAAATAAAATATCTACTTATGCTAAAAATGCATTGCTCTATATATATATATATATATATATATATATATATATATATATATATATATATATATATATATATATATATATATATATATATGAGTGCAGATAAGCATACACAGCGAGGCGGATGTGCGGTGCGGACAGGACGATTAACAGTGCAGTTAGCAGTTGCGAACAAAAATGTCTTCCGTGTGCAGATACTTCTTTGGTTTTCTTTTTTTAACCTTTCACTAATCAATGCATCGATTTTCTCTCAGTTCTGACTCATCATTAAATATTTAACATTAAGTGCCTGCACAAGCGTATCACGATGATTGACGCAGGAGAGATGAAAACTACTTTTTCAAAGCCTTTTACCCTAACATATTTACATACAGATTCCTTTAGATTATGTTTGTCAAAATGTACAGTTATCAATATCTCCCTAAAACAGGTTCACACAATTACCCCCCCCCCCACAAACTTACATATTCAAACTCACAGATTACAATGGAACCAAGGAATGTTCATGACTCGTCAACCATAGCTTATGAGTAGTACAAGGATCAGTTTCTTTTTCTAAACCAGATATACTAAAGTACGAATTATTTTGAACAGGGCATTGTACAGTCAAAATACATATTAACATTATAGGCATTATTTCTTGCCAAACTTTACTTAAACTCTGTAACCAAAAATATGAATAATTAGCAGACAAAAAATAAGTTCACTTCTTCTCAAAATTCAATATATCAAGTATATTTTGAAACATTTGCAGTAAATAGTAACAAATATTACACATTTTTATTGTATTCTATTCCAAATGCAATAATAAATACTGGCACTTTTGCTTTAAAAATTCACTTTTTATTTTAAAAAATTTACGGGCGTATATATTCATGGGAGATAGTACACACACATGTTTTTGGTTTGGTTTTGTTTTACGGCATATCAACCTCAGTTGGTCATTTAATGCCGATAAAGTTTTGAAATAAATCAATTCTTAATGGATAATACAATTTTTTTACACACATGTGCAAGAACACACATATACACACATGCACACATACTCACACGCACACATACTCACACGCACACACTAATAGATTAACAAAAGGAACCCTGTCTCAGAATTGAAACAATTTAGACCAACGAATTATATTACCATTTATCACATTCTAAATAAGAAAAATATATGTATATTCATATTTTTCCCCTACGGGTAGAATTTGATACAAGGTCACAAATAAGGGGCGCCCGAGGATCGAACTCGCTTTTCAATAGTAGTAGATCTGTGAGACCAGATAGCTAGCTAACCATTACACCACGGCGGGACGCCTTCATATTCATATCTAATAAGGCCTGACTATAGTCATATTTGTAGGGACCGGATTAGCTCGCTGTTTGTAGGGACCGGATTTGCTTGGTGTTTGTGATGGTTTAAAGATGATCCGTGTTTTGATCCCCACAATTTAAATGTATAAGACTACGGAAATGTAGTTTCCATAGAAAACAAAAGAAGAAGATAAAATTTATAAAAGAAACCACGTTATATACAAAATATTACAATATAGTGATAGTCGATGTGTCTGTTGGTAGTTGTGTTTGCTGAGCGTAAGTTCGTTTATATTTGTGCATTTGGACTTGTCAAATTTGTAGCAGTTTTGATAAAACAATGTCTCTGATTTAAACTTGTTGTGTTGAGTGGGATAGAGAAAATAGGAAACGAAAATAAGAGACAGACCTGATATACTACATTTTGTGTCTTCGGACAGCGTCCTCACTTCATTGTGTCGAGTTATGGGAGCATCTGCTCCCACTCTGTCGAGTTGGGAAGAGCATAAGCTCCCCACTGAAGTTTTTCAGCTCTATGGGCCTTTTTATAATTTTCTTTTGTCATTGTCTACGTGATCATTAAGTTAAATTTAATATTGGAATTTTCAAATATCAGCTGTTTTCTAATGACGTAAATATCGGATGATTTTGTAACATTCCGATGGCGTACATATTTTCAATGGAATTTAAACCATTGTTTCTATTGTTGCTAAAATATTTCTAAACTAATATTTATTCGATAATCTTTTGTTTACATAATTCTAAACTTAACTTATACAATTGTAAAATTACTTGTTTCAGAAAACTTAATTATTTTATTTATTCAATTCCACATGCCGTAATAATATAGGGGCCAAATCCCTATATATTTAATAGGTGTATCTTACGTGTACTGATAGTAATTAGAGACATGTCTGATATTATAAAAAAAATGGTCAAATTGATTTGTTGCATAAATTAATTCATTTCACATTCTGATCAAAAGCTTAATCCGATTGAAACTGCAGTAATCGGCTGGTCACGTCAAGCCCTAGAATCTATATGATTTTCCCAACCCTATTGCCTTTATGGCAATCCCCATCCCCTTTTTATCATATGGGTGCTAGAAAGCGGTGGCTGAGCGTCTACATGTCCTGGGAATGACGTTAAACTCTGTTGGTGATCTGGGGAATGTGGAGCAACCCTTCATCACCATTGTTCCCTGGTCCACTCTGACATGGAGTGGTAGTACCTGTTAGGGTCCCATCTATGGGTTAAATAGAAAAATTTATTCATAAAAAATTGAGTATCCATTAAAAATGACTTTATTTTAAAACTTTATTGGCATTAAATGATCCACTGAGGTTGATACGCCGTAAAACAAAACAAACCAAATCATGACATGCAACGCTGGTCTTTACTTGGTCAGAGAGCTGGTCACGTTAAGCCCCAGCACCTATGCCATTGTCCCAACCCTATTACCCTTATGGCAAGCTCCAACCCTTTTTATCACATATGTACTAGAAGGTGGTAGCTGATGGTCTTAGCGTCCTGGGAATGATGTTAAATTCTATCTGATGGTGAGGTTCCAATTCTCAAATGAGTTTTTAAAAAATGTGTTTGAGAAAAAATTGAGTTTGAAAAAAAATTTGAATACCCATTGTTGAAGTAAGTTTTGTTGAGCAATAAGCTAAGCAAAACTGAACCAGTGCCAAGACAATTGGTACTTATGGGAATCCAGAATAGTCCACTCAGGCATTTGGGTAATTCCATTCCTTGAGTCCTGATTGGCTGCTTGGTTTCTATGATGCTATAAGGCTTCCTAAATAACCTGGCATTTTGCAGTAGTATTTGCAGCAAGACAGATTCGTATTGAGTTACGACTTCTTGCTGCCTTGTCTTACCAATTCTGAAACTTAAAGGATAACAAATAAGATAGAGTAATTAAAAGAAGTCTGATGGAGAGCGCAGCAAACTGTGGTAAAAGTAAGACAGCAACAGAAAAATATATGTGTTTGTGTGTATGTATATATTATTTATTCATACTTGACACTACGTGAACCGGTTTTGTTTTTTGGCAACAACAATCTAGGCTGATATTGATATTACCTATTTGTAAGGAATGAAGGTTCTTAACTCTAACTTCATAGTTATTACCTTTACATCGACAAAGTGGATGATTTGACGTTCAGTGCGAATAGACTTGTCCTCATGCTGTAAATTATGTTCGTATCGGTTGAGGTAATCCTGTAGCGTGTTTTGGGCTGGATTAGCATTTACACATCGTGCTTATATTAAAGGTTTTCCTTCTCCTAGAAAGATTGCCATACCGTTGATAAAGAACCCCGGTCTGCCGTATTATTAAACCCTTCGCTGATGGAGTATAGTTGAATTCATATATTCTAGAAGGAAAACAAATAGAAGGGGGGGGGAATAAATATTCGACTCAACAGGTCTTTGTTGAGGGGGGGGGGACAAAAGAACGAGTCAAACGCCTTCTCAACAATGTCGTCGTCGTCGTCAAAAGTTTTTAGCAGCTGAAAATCCGTCGTTGTCGTCGTCAAAAGTTTTAGCAGTTGAAAATCGCAACTCACTTCCTGCCGTCACCTCACTTCTACTTATACTACTGTTTCCCCTTAACATCCGGGCGTCTGCGCCCCACACACAAGACTTTAGAGCGAATCCCGGCCACCGGAATCCTCGCAGCTATCATCCGGGCACCTGGCGCTTACATACGGGACTGTAGCATCTCGACTTCGGTGCCGATGTGTCACCCGTTTGCATTCTGAAGGACGCGGTTTCGATCCTACAGTCCTACATGTCAGACAAAGCCTAGCCCGCTTCCTTCGAGAATACGGTAGGCCTTCACGTTCGCCACTCAACTCATGTTCTCTGTCACATATCTTTTTCAGGGCTATGAGTTCAATATCAAATGTAAACAGCCTCGTTCATTATTTTAACACGTATTCGCTTCTACCTTTCGCGACGAACCCCCACCCCCACCCCTCACCCCCCAATCAGTGCGAATAAAAACTCTACAAAAAAAGTTCAAATTTGACAAGGAATGGCTGGAAGAAAGATCTATCTATGGTCTGCCGTTGTTTGGTGAGGTAAGGCTACATAAAACATGACACTCTTCATAACAGAAACAGGAATGCACGTGTGTACGGATGTACATATGTAAGTGTGTTGTGATAAAAGTGACCACATTTTTAATAGAAATTGTAGAAATATAAAATTAAAGGCGATAAAACGCAGAGAAAGAGAAGAAAGTAAAAATGATATTATAACGTATGAGATGGAAAAAGAAAGAATAGAGAGATTAGGTATAACATTGTGCCTACTTTTTAGACCCTTTTAAAAATTTTTTTGTCGGATGAGAGTTTTTATTTAATTTTGTTGTTTGGCTGAAAAAGGAGACATTTTGTCTGACATTGTTCCCAATTATCTGTTATGTTTTTACTAAATGATCTAGCATATTTTTAAAATAGTACATGAATACATAAAGAATATACAAGTAAGTGAACGACCCAAATTTGTCCGGGAGTCTTCTTTTATCTTAACGGAAATAGAAGAAATGACATCTCATTTGAAATTAGTTTCAACGCTAATGTTGCTGAACTAAGTGATATAAGAGGATTTTGAACTTGAAAAGGACGTCAAATATAAGCATTAAAGTATATTGATGAAATTATAACAATAAAGGATTAAAAACAAATATTTGAAATTAGAATCTACACATCATTCCTTACTAGAGATTTTTTTCTACACGTGGAATTTAAACTAGCAGATCAATAGAAAATATTCAAAAGTCATTGCTCACAAATTGAATTCATAGGAATTATCGATTAAAAAGTATGTGTCCATTCAAATGTCTGAAAGTTGTGTAAAAGACAAAAAATACTAGAAAATGATATATTCGTACATATATATCGGAATTAAATGAATGCTAGAAGCTTTTTAAAGAGTTGAAAGCAATATATATATATATATATATATATATATATATATATATATATGTGTGTATGTGTGTGTGTGTGTGTGTGTGTGTGTACCCAGTACAGCATATAGTAGTTCCACAAAGCTGATAGATGTAAGTTTTTCCTGGTCGGCCAACATATATGTATATATTCGGCAATGTAAAAAAGCCATTTTAACCTTCTTGATATGATTTGAATTTCTTTATACATTACAATTTTATATCGGCTGATTAACCAGTATGATTCTTCATACGCCAAGCGTAACTAAATACTGATAGGCTAGTTTACTTTTTTTTCAATCTGCGATATTAACAACACTTTTTCCATTGAGTTCCGTAGCTCTTATGTAAACCTGTTTTATATCACTATCATTGTACTCCATTTACACTGTGTTTTGTTATACTATATTATATTCTAGTTATTTTTACGTCAACGAAAGCCATCTATGTGCCTACTGTTGCATTCACTCCCCTCGTTATTGCTCTGTGCAATTGCTCGTTTTTTTAGAATTATGGCTAAAAGTATAGCTACTGATTGCTATTGACACATTTCCGCTTCAGCAATAACATATTTTGAGGTCATTTATATTGCAAAGTTTGTTTAGAGAGGCCTATTTCACGAAATGCTTGTTGATAAAATCGAATAATATTGTTTTCTCGCACTTAGATGTGAACCGTATGATGTTTCTTTTTCTGGTACACTTTTCCTTATTTCTGCTAGAATTGTACTTTAGATTAGCATATAGTTCACCCTTTAAAAATATTTACTCGTTTTTTTGTTTCCCTGAAAATCAAGGCTTAGTGGAATTCGTGTCCCGTTTAATTCCCACTGATTTATGAATATGCTTATTAACTGATTTGTTTTTTACATACTGCGCATTTTTCATATACGACATTTCACTGACTGTTTATCTATCAAAAATTGTTTCCCAAAACTATTTAGGGTCTACTATGATTTCAATCAGAGTTATCTTATTAGGATCCAATATTATACTTGACTAAGTCGATGGCATTACTTAGTTAAACTAATATAAACGTATTTTCTGATAGTAACGGTTGATCTCTATGTAAGTTCATATTATGGCTAATTCGTTTATTTCTTCCTTATTTCTTTATTATTCATAGTTCGGTATCGTATCATGTTACGCATATAGATAAAAAATTAGAGTTAACTCCCTTAGCAAACTATCTTAACGGCGGGCACATCCCATATTAACACCGTTTTGTTTGTTTCTTTTGTTTGTTCCTTTTGTTTGTTCCTTTAAAGCTTTCAGGGTAAGCCTTTCAACATGAAAAAAAAAAGTAAATGCAAACCTTTTCAGTGTCAGCGTTATTTTTGGACCTTTGAAGCTAAAGTTTATTAGCTTCACCGCTATTTATTTCATAATTTAAAGTTATTCCTTCCTTTATAGACCTTTAGAAAAACACCCCTTTTCTCTATACCATGCGATTCTGATATAAATGGTTGTTTCTTTAAATGTAGTAATATTCTCCTGTCAATTGTAATTCTCTTTAATTCCATTGTTATTATTGTAAAAAAACCCAGGTTAGTTCAGTAAATATTACTTTATTTCCACTTTAGTTTCTTCAAAATTCTTAGTAGTTTAGATAATTCATAGTTGTAACTAATGTCAACAGTCAGTGTTCAAGCTCCGTTAAAATCTTGATGTCGAATGCTTACATTCAAAGTGTAATGGCCTCACTCACATGAAATTTTAGCGCAGCATAGTCCATCAAACATTAAAATTTATATGTTCAAAACCTGAGGACAAAATTTAGATTTTTATGAGCATTGAATAAAAATGACTCGCTATAAAGTTCTTCGGCAGGTAAAAAAAAAAAAAAATCCTTCCAAAGAAAAGAAATATAACAAAAAAAAATTCAACTGACATAATTACATAACCGTAAATGCCCAACAGGTAAGACTGGAATATTTGAATATATGAGAAGTTTTCATTTTCAAGGTTTCTCTCTATTTGCAAGGAAGACCAACAAATGGAAACTCTCCATGTACAACATTCACAAGATTAAATCTTCTGATATTCGGATCAGGTTTACAGATATCATTGCAAACACTTGAATAAAAAAAAAGTCTGCTTTTACATATGGAACTATTTTTCTATGTCTGGTAGTAACGGAAAAGACTAGCAACACACACACACACACACACACACACACACACACACACACACACACACACACATATATATATATATATATATATATATATATATATATATATATGTATAAAGAGGTTCTATTGAATACCACACAATGTTTATTCTTAATGATTTTCAATTGTTTACATTACAATTCTCGTGTAATATTCATTATATCGGTGTCACAAATGAAAAAAATCCATATAATTTTTATAAAGTACGAACCTTTTAATTGCACGAGTCGAAATTTGTGCCCAATCAGATCATTAGTTTACAAATTACAATTATATAAGTGAAGCTAGTGATGCAAATTTTCAAAACAATGGACACAATTTGAATTTGGTGTGTTGATAAAGCATTGCTTTCTTATTAGAAATACTGCTCAAGCAATGCAATGGCTTGGTAAGTGTTATTCGGATTCTGCTCCGTCGGAAACAACAGTTAAGAGGTGTTATGCTGACTTTAAATGCGGTCGTACGGACACAAATGAATGCTGAACGCTCAGGTCGCCCAAATTCCACAAACCCCTTTTGGCTGATCGTAAATTGTAGTTGCGTGAGATAGCAGAGGAGTTGAAGATATCAGAATCCAGTGTATTCACCCTTTTTCATGAATATTTGTCAATGAGAAAGCTGTGTTCAATGTGGGTGCCGCGTTTGCTCACAGTCGATTCAAAACAACAACGCATCGACGATTCAGAGCGTTGTTTGCTACTGTTTGTGCGTGAATTTGTGACAATAGATGAATCATGGAACCACCACTTAACTTCAAGGTCAAATTGGCAGTCAGTTGAGTGGACAGCAGCAGTTGAAAGCCGTCAAAAGTGACCAAGGACGCAAACATCAGCAGGCAAGGTTTTGGCCTCCATACTCTGGGATGCGCAAGGTATTTTGTTCATCGATTACCTTGAGAAGGGAAGAACCATCGAATAGCGAATATCATATAGCATTATTGGTGCGTTTGAAGTAAGAAATCGCTAAAAAAACGGCCACAAATGAAGATAAAAGTGCTCTTTCAGCAAGACAATGCACCATTTCGCAAGTCGATCGCAAGAATAGCAAAACTACATGAATTGCACTTCGAATTCCTTCAGCACCCACCTATTCTCCAGACATGGCCCTAAGTGACTACTGACTGTTTCCAGAGCTCAAAATAATGCTTCAGGGAAATAGATTTGGGTACAATGAATAAGTGATATCGGAAACTGAGGCGCATTTTGAGCCCAAAGTCAAATCGTTCTCCAAAATAGGCATCAGATTGTTAGAGAAGCGTTGGAATCAGTGTATCACCCTAGAAAGTTGTTGATGAATAAAGTCGAATTTTACCTAAAAGTTGTTTCATTCGTTAGGCTCGGGACTTATGAGTGATTTGGTATATATATATATATATATATATATATATATATATATATATATATATATATATATATATATCAGAACGATCAGAGGGAGGCTTCCAAACTGGCATACCTTTGTAATTACAATTAGATTTATCCATCTCTTTTCGAATCCTCTGCATTGTCCACAGGGTGACATTCAAACACTGTTAAATATTAAAGTTTTCTATTTTTTGATATTATCATCTTGAAATGCATTAATCAATTGTCCGAGAGTGTTTTTATTGCTAAACCAATTACTTTCGGTTCCCTTCTGAACCATTGTCAAGGCTGTTTATATTTGTCTAAACTATCATTATTAATGTTTATTATCTAACCAATGTATTTGGTTGCTTTTGTCTCTAAGATGACGCTAAATAACGGTGACAGTTTATTTTTGAATATTTCTAACAAGCTAGGAAAAGGTAATTTAGAATTAAAATTATTATATATATCTATTTTAAGCATTTGAGAATATTGTCACTAGTTTCAAAGTTAATTCTGTTAATTAATAATCACTAATCACGGCCAAAAGGCTACAACTAGTATTAATTAACAAGAAAAAATAATTTGTCATTTAATGGATTTTGCTGTTTCAGAAAGAAAGCGCAAATTTTCACATACTTGGTCGTCTACATTTTATTGTTATTTTCGTTCAAGAAAATACATTTGAATTAATCATAATATAATATATTTGTTGTGTGCTACGTCTCATATATGAAACAATGCTGATACGCATTTTCTGATTCCAATGATTCTCATGTATAAACCTCTTACCTATAAAGTCAACTGGGTTCTTTCCGCTACAATTATTTTTCTTATGTTTAGATTTGTCCCAATGTAAATATGAAATAGAGAGGTTTTATCTGTGGAATTAGTTTTTGCCTCAAGCCATTTCCCAGGGAAACGTTGAACAGATATCTTATCACAACCCACCGACATATCGATCTCTGTTTTTTGGTGTATAGTTTTTTTTTTTCTTATTTTCATAATTTGTATAATTATTTTTTTTTCAGGCATAATTAATCACTTCTCATTCAGTGTTTTTTTCTTACACAAATTCCAACTGATTTATAGATACGCTGTGCCCACGTTAAGTAAGAAATTAGAGGTTAATATACGAATATCGCCGAGCCAATAGAAGATTATTTTTAAAAAAAACAAACAACAAATAACATCATTTAACTCCCAAATTTAACATTCACAATTTCTTGATCCCGAGGCTTGTATTCGTAATATCATCTCCAGCTGAGCTTAGAATATTGAAAATCCGCAAATAGCGAGTGCAGGTTATGTAGTGACAGAAATGAAACGGTTTATCACATAATAAGCGAATGTAACAAATTGATACAAACCTAATACAAGGCTTGACAAAACTGAGTAGGAAAGGTGATCCACTGGGAATTGTACAGCACATTAAAACTTGACTATACTGACAGATTGTGTATGCATAAACCAGTGTCTGTCCTAGACAATAAGTCGCATAAAATCAGCACTGAATTTGAGATACAAACGGATCACCTAATAACGGCCAAAAGACTACAACTAATATTAATTAACAAGAAAAAATAATTTGTCATTTAATAGATTTGGCTGTTTCAGAAAGAAAGCGCAATTTTTTACATATTTGTTCATTGCTAGATAGTTGAACAATTTGTGGAATATGAATCTGACAGTTATAACAATCGGAGTTGTGCAAGAGAGGACATAACGTGCGTGGACAGTGAGGAAAAAATAAAAAAAGATAATGAAAACAAAAAACTAAAAAAACTTCAATAACTAAAATTGAAATAAAATAAATATAGGATAAGGATTAAAGACAATAAAAGTTATATATATATATATTTATTTATCCAATTATTTAAATAATACAACAACTGCATTGCTATGTTACTATAGTAATGAATTGAAAATTGGGAAGAAAGGGATTGTCCATGGTCAGGAATCAGTGTGAGCACAAAATAAATTGGAATGAAAAAAATATATTTTGAAAGGAAAAACCTGGTTGGAATGTATTTTTATTGCGTTGGATTCTAATCAACAAAATTCTTACGTTGGAAAAATGTGGGGAAATAAATAAAACACAGAAATGATCGGTGAAGTACGTCAAAAAATAATCAGGTGAGTGGTGGTGGTGGTGGTGGGACTAACAATAATCATAAAATAATTGATTCGGGGTTCAAGTAGCAGTTGGAGCGAGAATCTGAGAGGAGATGCAAAATACAAAGACAACCTTTCTTTCTCATTTGACAATTTGTCTCTCTAGCCGGACAGAATTCTCTCATTCACTGTAGTGTGACAATTAGGCTGTTATACTTCCCCCTCTCTTTCTCTCTCTCTCTGTATTATCTTACTCTCAATGATCAACGGTGAAATAAAATTGCTTACAACGATGAAACAAATTGACATAAATCCGAATCTTAAAAAAAAATTTAAAACAGGTTACGCAGGATCTTAATTAAAGGGCGTTTCTACACGATGAAGCGAGTCCACATATAAGCAATTAAGACCCGCTATGTTAACATACCTCATTAATGTTGAGATCTACTAAAGTACGTTAAAGAATTCTGGAAATTCGAGCAGACTTGCTGTCACAGGGAATTCAATAATAATAATCAATTATAACTGCTGTGAAAAAACTAGCAAACATAATAATAAAATAATAATAATAATAATAATAATAATAATAATATTTCCATCCCCAAAACTACCACTACCACTACCATCAGAGAACGCCGGTGTGAGAAACTCGTATGGAGTAAATATATTTGCTAAAAAAGTAGAAAATGTATCCACAAAAGAAAACGTTAAATAATCTCTCAATAATTTGAACATTTATTAATAAATGCAGAATTAATCCGAAATGTGAGGAAAACATTAGCCTCGTTTTCAAATCAGTTGACTTTATTAGAAATGAGAAACAGATGTGAAGAAAATGGATTTCAGCATGAGAATCCTTCGCGATTTACAGCCGAAAATCAGGGCGATTCTTGAACGACGTTTACACAATTATCTCCCTTACACCGGAAAAATGTCAGTAGCTATTAATTATTTTATCTCTTGCGTGCTATTCTGCATTTGTACCAAAATCAGTACTGCAATTTGAAATTTAACTTTTAAGCACATTCAGAATTCTTTTTTAAAAAGTACACTTTCTGATTTAAAAGATAATAATTTTATATTGATCGCTTTGATTTTTATAATGTTATTTTTTTAAATTTTTATTGAATTTTACATATCACAAAAAATAATTATTCTAAAATTAAATACACTCGTTTTACTCTAATTTAATTACTTTATCTATTTAATTTTTTGTGTATGTTTTCATTTTCTATTTTTTTTATTTGAAATATCAATTTAAGAAAATAGCCTCATTTATATATTATTGTTTTTTAAATATTGTTAATTATTGAATACAAATTTCTTCCTATATCGTTATTATGTGACCCTGAAGAAAAAGAATTTCCTGGTCCCCCATCAGGCCGTATTAACACAAGATCTTTTTTTACGCGGGACGTTCATGGGGTACCCTGCGAGTATCGAACTCGCTATTCAGTAGTAATGGATCTCCAAAACTAGCTTGCTAACCATTACACCACGTTTATTTTTCTCCTCTAACCGGGATTCGTCGGGTAGCTGCTTCTAGTTATTTATAAAGGAATTTATATTGTGGTTCTTTTCAAAGCTTCACAGTTTATAATTATCTTTGTATCATTGTCAGTACAAAGTATTTTTGTCTTATTAACTAAAAATATTTCTATATATTTGTTTAGACAAATATAAACAGACTTGATAATGGTTAAGAAGGGAAACAAATCTACTTGGTTTACAAATGAGAAATCTTTTGAACAATTGATTAATGTCATTCAAGATGATGTCATCAAAACAATTGTTAGAATACTTAAAAGTAAAAAGGAAAAAACGTTGAAAAAAATAAGGATTCTCTCAATTTTAACCAAATTTGTTTGAATATATATATATATATATATATATATATATATATATATATATATATTTGAGATATATTTTTGTATCTGTATCAGTTTTTTGGAAGTACATATACCAGGTTTGGGCATTGGTGTGAAGCATTAAAGTGCTATATTATGATAATGTTGTTACCATAATATGTTAATCTAGGAATAAATATCAGAAAACTCGGTAGTTTTTTTTTTAGTTTCTTTTATTTAGACGTAGTGGTAAATTTACAGGATAGTGACATCCCTTCTTCAAGACCGTGAATGGAAGACACCTTAGAAAAAACGAAGTCAGAACCAGTCTGACAGAATAACTACTCCGGTGATAAAGACCAGTAGAGGCACTGAAGAACTAAGAAGAAATACCAGCCAAGTTACAGATGAAGATAGCTACTCGAGACTCTAAAAAGATAAGCATCGAATTAAGAAAGTGCCACTCACAAGTAAGATAAGATTAAATATGAGAGACACAACCACGGATGCCCCTTTCATAATATATATATACCGTCATGTAATAAGTGGGTTGTATACATTAATTCTAAACCTCTTTTAATTGTTATATTTTAGGATTAGAGGAGAAAATGAATTAAACGAATATATTTTGTCACTTTAACTCAACAATCAATTAGGAAATGAATTTAACTTTTTGTCATATGTACAAAAAAGTTTTTACAAATATAGAA
The DNA here is from genome assembly GCA_023376005.1 of Doryteuthis pealeii. NCBI lineage: Eukaryota > Metazoa > Mollusca > Cephalopoda > Myopsida > Loliginidae > Doryteuthis > Doryteuthis pealeii. The sequence goes on along the minus strand of CM042145.1, from coordinate 1,228,243 downwards.
TTACGTGTATGTGTGAGCATGTTTGTGTGCGTCTATGTGTATTGGCATAAAGGCAAATTAATTTTAAACAATTAAATAGATTTTGAATAAAAAAAGGACAAGGAAAATGTATTCTAATGTACTTAATTTGATTCCTGGAAACTAATTTTAACTAATTTTGAAATAGAATATACTTCCCCAAAACATTATAAATAATAAGTATCTATTTCTAAAGTGTTTATAATGTTTATAAGTTATTATCACTGAATTGCTCATGTCGAAATAATAATAACATTCAATGATGTAAAACAGGAAAATAGGGAAATATTTATAAATTAAGGTGCTTTATTCTTGAATGTTGAATGTGAACATTCTATAACCAATTTTGCCTTCTTCATCTCAGACAAAACATATTTCTATCTTTTCTCACTTTATCTTTAGATTAATTCTATATTCATGAAGTACTGAATATAAAGTACAAATGTACAACTGTATAATAATTGTTGTTAGTCACCTTGGAACGATCCCCAAGAGTTTGGATAACAGACTGGAGAAATTGGAAATCAGAGGAAGAATCGAGACCATCCAGACAAGAGTATTGTTAAGATCAGCTAGAATACTCCAGGATACAGGAGGAGAATGTTTTCAGTCAGACCCCAGTGAAATACCACCAACATCCGATGGTGTGAAAAACTAATAATAATGAGCATCGTTGCCTTTGAGTCTACACTAACCAAACTTTGATGTATGTATTCGCTATCACTGTTATTGAGCCCTTAGTATTTATAAATATACCAATTTACACAATATATATATATATTATTTGATATCTGATGCGTATGATTCAATCACACATGTATTTGAATATTGCCGGTATTTTTTTATACGGAACGCGTACAGGAGAAATAAGAATGACACTAGAAAAAATAACAAACAACTTCAAGGGTAAGAAGAACATTTCTGCACAAGTTACAAATAAAAATAGAACATAGGATGGAATCATTAGCTGATAAAGGAGATAGAATTCGATTTTCTTGGGATTAGAGGAATAATGATGAAAAACATTTTAGAATTAGCCATTAATTTAAATAGAGGAGAACAAAAAAAGACTTTTTTGTGTCAAGGAATTGAAAAATATCACGCAAAACGTGCATTTGGACGCCAAACACTTGGCGATAAAAGATAAGAAATAAAAGAGATCCGGTCCACGGAGATATCAGTCACATTCGTGACACGCCAGGGGGTGCCACATCCTTAAATGAAGTCCTTCCTTTAAGTCTAAGTCAAGTGAATCTGAATAAAACATGTCGAAATTCAATTAATTGATTGTCACCAATCAGCATTTTCAGGTTGATCAATAGTAAAATAAATTAAAATAAAGGAAAGATGGTTTCCATTTAATAAAGTTTATTAGGGAATTTAAGCCCGTTTTTTAGAGGAGAAGTAAACATGGGTTTCCTTTTCCATACAAGGTAAACTTGAAAATAGCAAATGTGTTCTAGTATGATAACAAGTTTCAAAACATATTATTATTATTATTATTATTATTATTATTATTATTTCACTCAATGAAAGTTTTTACACAATTAGTTGATAGTTCACAAGAGGCTGAGTGACAACACGTCTCCACACGTCAGCAAAACGTTTCTGAATATTCTAGCCGTTTTAACAATGATGTTGTTTGGATGGTCTCCATTCTTTCTTTAATTTCCAACTCAACCAGGATTTTTTTCAAAATCCTTGGGGACTGTTCCAAAGGCATCAATTACAATTGGTACGACATTTATCTTCATGTTCCACAGTTCTTTCAGCTCTCTGGTAAGGTCCAAATATTTGTCTCTATTTTCGCTCTCCTTCACTTTCACTCTATGAGGTTAAAACTTAGAAATTCCGATTTTGTTTCTATCATTGGCCAATAGAATCAGGGTTTACTATTTTACATTCCATAAGAACCTGTAGCACTCAAAACCAAAGGTAGAAGCGTGGTGCCTATGAGACATGGTGGATGAACCTAAAGCGGGTCAATGACGTGCTTCACAAGATTCTGGGCGCATTAACCTCATATGTGAATGGCCAGGATTAAATAGTTCAGTAGGAAACTACTGCTATCATCTCTAAGCCTAGTGATTAATTTTGATAGCAAAATCTTAATCAGTTTATGGGTCTCATTCTCTTGGCCAGTTTCTGGTTTGAGCATATTTCCATTTGGTAGTACGGTTAACATTTTATTGCTTACACAATTCTCCGTGGATCACCTTTCCCGCCCAGTTATGCACCGCCTGATACTCAGGTTGCGCTAAATTTCTGTATTCGCTTATAAGGACATTTCGTCACTTTCTCCACACATTCTCCAGTTGCTATTCATTTGTGTCTTATTTATATTCGCTTTAATATAATTGGTCTTTATGACGTTTCTTTCTTGAGGTATATCTTTCTTAGTCATGTTCAGGTCTTCTTGGGTGCAATCTATCAAGTTGTGTCGCTTGAAGTATGCCTGATTTTTCTATGTCATAGAAATACACCTTATCGTTGCTGGGTATGTTTTCTTTTTGTTAGTTTTTCTGGTCCAAGGTAGTTATCCGCTACATCATCCATGCGGGTTTGCTTTCCTCTTACAGACATTTTTACACTGTTGCCAATAAAAGTTGATGTGGATGGACGTAGTTTTTATACCAGAATTCATGTATACCATCATGACCTATTTTTTTTTTTTACAATTTAGTACTTTCTTTGGTGTGCTCTTACCGATTTTATTGTGTGTCGGCGTCGGGTCTTCGTCCTTCTTTTTTATGTTATTATCTATTCGGTTATTCTTCTTTTTTTCTTTTTTTCATATCTTGCTCCCAAAAGGTTCTGTTCCCTTTGAATTCCTTTATCTTCATGCTTTCTCCTCCGACTTATTGGTAGGATTATTTCGTTATTTTGGAGGTTCCTGATTTGATTCTATTCAGTTTCTTTATTTTCGGTCTCTCTTCTTTCGCCAATATCTTTTGGTTGATTTCAAGTTGTATTGTCAGTCTCATTTATTGTTGTCTTTCCATTCTATTCTATATTTTTGTATTTACTTTTTCTTTGGTCATTCCATTTGTTTTCGTGGGTTCTTTATTTGTTTTTTAGCGTTATCTCCCATCCAGTTTTTGTGTTTCTCTTCAGGTTCCGTACAGGGATGCCAATTTTATCATTTACTAGTTTTGATCTTTCATTGATTAGGTCGTTTTCTTTGTTGACGTTTATATATAAAACTATATTTACATTTTCGGTTAGCAGCTTGCCTTTTTTCCGCACAGATTCTTCAGAAGTGGAAATGTAACCTTTTTTAGTCATGATTTGTTTTATTAACTCTAGATCGTTTATTTCATGTTGTGAAGTTCTGGGTTCCGTGATATTTTGTTTTTTAATATTTTGTATTTAAACTCGTGTGGAGGCTCCTCTTGAGCATATTCATCTCAACCTACCTGTCCAGTTATGTTCATTATCACAAGATTAGAAAACCATTTACAATCATCCTTGCTTAGTTTGCAAGTCTCTGGCCCGTTGTATTGAAATTAGCAAACTTTCTAAGTTTCTATATTTTTTCAGTTACCAATTTGCCTTGGTGTAGCGAAATTATTATGATCTACTGGGAATTTGGGGATTGAAAAGAAAACGATAATCGAATTTCTAGAGAAAGAGAATAAAAAGAATTAAGTACGGAGGTTAAAGTTTGGAAGGGTAAACACTCAACGGAGGGCCAGCAATTGACCGACGAATGTTCCCGGAACTAGATTTTAAAATAAAAACGGTAGTTCCGAGTTTTGACCGGACGCGGATGTGACATTTCCCCACCCCATGACCAAAATCGGAAGAAGAGAAAATCGGCCTCTTTCGGCTGGGCCTTCCTAAGGGGCGGACGGGGCTTCCCGGGTTCCCCCGTGATGTGTTTCGCATAGTAGTACCGAACTTACGATAGAATAATTTGACCTTACGATAGAATAATTTGACCTTAACCTCTCTCTCTCTATCTTTCCCTCTCTCTGTCTCCCCTTCTCCCTGTCTGCCCTTCGCTCTGAAAAAGAACCCACAAGCCTAGAAAGGAATAAACAACACCTTTTGTGACTATACGATTTGCGTATGTTGTTTCTGAACTAACGACGATTACTACTACTACTAACAACTACTACTACAAAACTCGACTTTGGAGGACACCCACTTGTAAAATGGTGCCTGGCCATGTTGAAAACGGAGACGAACATCATAAGACATCCCTCAAAGAACAGCACCGTGCTTTTCATTTAGTAAGGAGTAATCCAAAGAAAGCAAAACAACGTTAAGCAGATAGGCTGAATAGCAAAACTAAGGATGTAAATTTTAAAGCAGGAGATTTTGTTTACTATAGGACTCACCATAAACGTGGGAAATTGGATAAAAGATGGCAGCCAAACTACATAGTGGTAGAAAGAACTGGCCCTGTGTCATATCGAATAAAAAATCAACTGACAAACACCGTAGTAAAAGCGCAGGCAGAGCACCTATGCGCTGCAAACAGTGACAAATGGGATATCCCTGATATTGGGCGACCAGTACGGAAAGCCACACCAGCCGCACCTGTCAATTCTGAGTCTTCTGAACATAGCTCGGACAGCGAAGAAGAAAATTACCTAAATTTTAAGAGCCGGCGTCAGAGGAACAACTCCATGAATGAAAGCAATATTCCATATAGTGATGGAAATGACGAAAGTATGGATCACACCAGTGAAGGTGATAAGGAAATATGGAAATATGTCCCAACAAAAGAAAGAAAATAAAAAGATATGTAACAGAAAAGCGGATGTTAGTGATGATAAAATTAAGTTAGGAGATAGTGCCGAAATAGAAAGTCACGAAAAAAAAAAGAAAAAAAGCAGCATAAAGACCATTGCAGTGCGAAAACAGTACTCAGCCCTCGTAGCTGGGAATTGGTATAATGTGACCCCCAAGGATGGAGTTTCCCACCCCACCGCGCCAGCGAACGTAATTCATAACTACTCTGTGCGGATACGCGGCATAGATCCCACTCATCCACCTGTGCCACGCCAGCACAATCGATTCAATATTGGAGACAAGGTGTGGATTAAGATACCGGGCGGAAGATGCATGAGCGTACACAGACAGGGAAAAGTGACCGATGTACGCAATGCACAGTCAGTGTGTGTCGACGGGACGCCGCGCCATGTGAAGGATCTGCGTCCGGTTATGGGCTCTAGTTCGTCAGACACAGGGGATGACAGCGAAGAATCTACACAGAGTATGAGACTGATCACCGTCAGCGATGTGCACGGTGATCCCCCGGAGACAAGTAACTACGGGTCTGATGTAGATGCACCAGATGACATCACTACAGCCAAGTCAACCGACGAGGTAGAAGTCCTATATTGTGACATCAAACCAACAAAGTCTGGTGGTATAGTGCGATACTGCTGGAGCGCTCTCTGTTAGTGGTAATGATGCTTCGGCCCCGAAACTATGCCTGAACCCAGAGTCATCATCTGATGAAGGCTTTGTTGGTTGCAATGTTACTGTGTAAATAGCAGTCATTGTATGAAGATTATTAGTATGCAAGTAGAATGAACGTTATTCCCTTCACTTTAGGCATAAAATATTCCTGCATGATTTGACATGCCGTTAAGATCAAGCAGTAAATCAATCAATCCATGAATGTGAAATACCCAGCGAGGATTAAACTCTCTATAATAGAATTAACCTGCAAGAATAGTTTTATAACTATTAACATAAAATGATTAACGACATTTTGCACTGTTTGTCTTTTAATACATTGTGTATGTTTAACATTAACAAAGGTTTAAATATTTACTCTATTTGTGTGACCTTAAAATAAATGCAGGCTTTAGAAATATTCTCAAGTGTGTTATTTTCCTTCCTGTGTGATTACATTTAAGTATAATTCCAATTTCTTCCGTCTTCTGACATTTTCACAGAATTTCCGTCAGATGTGCTGATATCAGCCACTATAAAAAGCAAATGTATTTTTATTATGAATATTTTTGTGTTTATCCTTGTGCTAAAGCTGTCACTTTGAATAGGGAAATCTAAGCTTGGCAATCGCACGTCTTTTTAAAAAGGTAGCGTCTATTTTTATTTATTTATTCATTATTCTTGAAGGAAACAATGTAGATATTTTTTGAAAATAAAATAAAAACTTAGGAAATGCAAACCAATCAGCTTAAAAACCAAACGCAAATATACTAAAATCAATCAGGTAGTTGGAAGTTTTGTCACATTGCAATAAAGATACATTACAAATGCAAAAAATTGTTATATGAGTAAAGTTGGTTTTGATAACATGAAAATTATAATTCTTTTAAATTTAAAAATAAAACGAATTTCTTATATATAAAATATGTGTGACAGGACTTGGCCGTTACAGCGGTATTTAGTAGTTATTTCTTAAGTTTAGCTTCATTGTGCCACACAGCCAAATATATTTGGCACCCAAATGTTATATCTCAATTTGAAGTTTCCATAAGATACCATTATATATATATATATATATATATATATATATATATATATATATATATATATATGAATTCAACAGTTATTCCTTCGCTTAGATCTGAGAATGCTTTCTCAAGCATAGCAGAAAAAACAATGCAAATAGAAGTGGAACAAGCACACAGTTTTGCTTTGTACCGTTTAGACAGAAAAAGTACTGGACTGCTCACTCCCTGATCTCACAGAAGCCCTCATTCCTTCATGCAAAGAGACGATGATATGAAGCATTTTATCTGGAACTCCTAATTTGCTAAACCCTTTCCACAGAGCAGTCCGAGACACAGCGTCAAAGGCTTTTGCGAAATCTACGAAAACCATAAACAAGTCTTTGTTTTGCCCTCGAACCTTCTCCTGGGCCTGCCGAAGACAGAAAATCATACCTACAGTTCCTCTACCTGAGCGAAAACCACACTGATTTTCTGGTAGTGCTGATCCTGAGACAAAGACATTAAACCTGTTAAGGATGATACGACCAAGGATTTTACCAGCAACCGAGAGAAGAGATAGTCATCTGTGGTTGTCACAGTTATACTTACTTCTTTGTTCTTGTACAAATGGACAATTGGGACGTCCTTAAACTTTAAAGGAAAAGTTAAAGCTATAATTGGATGATAATATATATATATATATATATATATATATATATATATATATATATATATATATATATTGGAACTATGGGAATCTGACAACAATAAACAGGAAGAGAAATCTAAAAAAAGACAACATGGCTAAGAAATCGACACCAAAAAGCTCAGGGCTAAGAAAAACGGGAAAAAAAAAAACAAAAAAAAACGAGAAAATACTCCAAAAGTATATGGAAATATACATTACAAAACAAACCCATGTAACAACAACCTCGCACACAAATATCATCCACAAGTAAAACCATACACATTTCTTCATTCACAAGAAAAAACTTACAATAGTAGCTATAATTTTTATTTAATTATTGAAATATATCACTTAATCAGTAAAAATCAAAAACTAAATTTTGTAAGGTTCTTGATTATAAACATATTAAGGTGTATACGATGTGTGTGTGTGTGTGTGTGTGTGTGTGTTGTATTTGTGTAAGTGTGTGTGTGAGTCTGTGTCTGTGACTAACAGATCAAAATCTGCTCATCGTAATGAGATTGTATATTACAATACACTTCAAATGATTTAGCTTTAAATGTAAATAAATAAAGCTTTGTCCAATCCAATTTAAAACTGGATGTAGATTATGCAGGGTCATTTCACGCGAGGAATATCATTTTATACCAATTCAAACTTTCAATATAATGAATATAACTATGAAATGCTAATTACAGCATTATATTTTTAACATATTTAATAATAGTAGTATTCATATTAAATACACTTTTGTGTGATCCTGTTTACGAATCAGTCCAGAAACCCTTAATAGGATAGCATTTTAGAAACGATTTTATAACACTGATGCTACGTAATATAACCTTTTCACAATCATGACCTTTGAAATGTGATATTGTTTTTAGTCTGTAACTATGATTGTCAAACTAAAAACCTTGGAGAGTAATATAGATTAATAATATTTCCTTTTCCTATTTCTAGACACCTTTCTAGATAACTAGTTTCTCTTGCAGACTGTGTTATTTATTTCCTACATAAGTTATTTGCTATTTGTTTGTGTTGAATACTTTGGATTTTTGAAGTGCTAATATCAGTTGAAAAGTTGACTTTCTCCTAAGCAACAGAAGAGGCGACCAGACGAAATAGAAATCTATACATCAAATCAGCTCGAAAAAAGACAGTAAGAATTGTCAGTAATTCAAATGATGACCAGTGCAGCAGGGAATATTAATAGAACTCGGCAATATTTTGGATTCCGTTGCAATATGATTGGAACAATGCCAGAGAAGTAATATTAGTTTGAGTTGTGGAGTATCAATGACAAATAGTCGATGACGTCAACAAGGAATACGCCAATGCAGCAAGTACCATGCCCAAAATAGGTAGTTCTGGATTAATAGATCATACATACATTCTATTTTTGCATTGACAGATAATTTGGATCTGAATGTTAAATCAATGGTTACAACAATGTTAAGGTCCATGGTGCAGTGCAATGCCACGTGATGTTCAAACATGACATTTTTAGTTCTAGATTTCAGAAAAAGATACAACATATTTTTAAATAGATATATTTTAGATGGATGAGCTGATGGTAGCCATTGGAAATACTATGAATACCACGAAAAACATTCCCTAAACTGATGATATTTCATCCCTTCATTTACATTTAAAGAAAAAGGGCACGTTACTTCTGACTAGCTGAAATATCGGTATACGCCGGGCTAAAGGTTAGGAATCGGATTTCACCAGCTTATAATGAGTGGTGCGATTCATGAATGTTTATGTTAAATCAAGTTATGAAAAAAGGACAGATTTATCGAAAGAATTAGACAATTTCTGATAAATTATTATCATGTTGATATTTTTCAGTGATGAAGTTCTATACTTTTGTTAATAATATATTCTCTTTTTAGTGAGAATGAAGAGATATATCGACTTAAAAACAATAGTTCATGGTCCTTTTGTGGGGCTAAGAATACGATTTACAACCCTGTAGGCTCACCACAAATAGAAGTGACATGGGCGTGATACTGAACTGTATCTTATGGTACGTCTCTAGATCTTGAATTGTGGTGTATCCATTAATTGACATTATAGAGTGAGATAAAGAGGGGAATGGGTTTAAGTAAAGCAATTAACATAAAATAAAAAGCTCGGATATTTTTCATAAAATATGTTCGTAGAAAATAATTTCACATGCATCGTGTTAGAATAATGAAATTTATCAGTTCTGACAGTAGGTTGCATAGCCAATAAAATTAGTGAATGACGGAAATTATATTTTTTTAGATTAATTCTTACGTTGCCCATTATATTTTGTCAATTCCATTTTTCGGATTTCTAAATCATTGTCTAATTAAACTTGTACTGGCCGAAATGTCATAATTATTATATAAACGCTCAAAGGAATTGGTTTTCACACCTTGCGTATATATATATATATATATATATATATATATAATATATATAATATATATAATATATATATTGTAAAACTTATTTAGTGATGAAATCCCATTGCATACATTGTCATTTACTAACGTAAGCTTTTCACAGGGTCAAAGGCACTCAGGAACAATCCAGATAACTAATAATGGTCAACAAGCCTAATTCGTTATCCACTAAAACGAAATCATTATACACACCCAGCGAGCATCCCACTGGAAAAAAAAGAAGACTGACATAATGATGAAGGCAAAGGAAGAGTATGAATTAGAATCTTTGTACTTGCATTCAGGAAAATAAAGAAACGAATTCGTCAAGTGAATGGAAATGAGCAAATGAGAATCTTTCTCTTTGGGAAAAAATGAATATCATCAAAGAACATTTGGATGTGTAAGGATAATGATACAAAAGTAAAGGAGAAATAGAAAATTGAAAAGAGTTGATTGGATTCCCAAACTTTTCTCTTAGCACACATCGTCGTTAACCAATCAGAATCTGCCAAAGACTATTTCGAAAGTGATGTTGCGTAATTCAGATACGCTTAATTAACTGAGTTCACCTACCTAATAAACGTAACAGAGGAAAGAAGGCTAAAGCTTATAATTTATACATAAAAAAAACTGAAGTATTCTCAACACTTATTAAGGTTTGATTAGTATAGCACAAGAGATGTAGAAAGAGTTTAGTTCACCTATCTACCAAGTAGGGAATATATGAAATAGGTATTCAAAATATGTTTTTTTGTTTTCGATCTCTAGAATTCAGCAGCCGTGTGAAATATACAGATATTGTTGGCAAGATTCATGTCAAAATCATGTGTGTTCTTGATACTTACCTATCGCG
>CM042145.1:1117848-1215348 GCA_023376005.1 Doryteuthis pealeii | reverse complement strand
TACCTAAAAGTATCAGACCTGCCGGATTTGACAGATCATTAAAGCAACTTTAGATTTTCTAATTCGATGGGGGTAAAATATTAAATTAAAAATGGGTTTATCTTCCATAAATCCCAGTTATTACTTACCTAGTTACTCTAAAAACATTTAGCAATTGAAATTGATGAAGGTATTGTCATGAAAAAAGAAACGGCTAAAATACAACATTATATAACAATCCACATAATACTGATATCGTATTGACAATACAGTCTGCAAGAAACTCATAGCCATGTACATGATTAACTATTGCGTATATATATATATATATATATATATATATATATATATTGCACACAGTAAGTGCCGGGTAAGCTCAGTCGGTATAGCGTGTGCCTAGGAACCACAAGGTTCCTGGTTGGATACCAGCCGTCGCCAACTCAGCGTATGAGGTGCACAGGGATCTGTGCGGTATAAGGAGCTGATGGTAGGTGTAGCGCTCCCCTTAAGATGAAAAAGCATTTTCCTTGGTGAAAGGGGATAAACTCTCTCCCTGTCTGGCTGACGACTTTACTATATGATAATCAATATTTCTATTCAATATTTATAATGTTAAAACGAATCTATTTGACACATGGATAACTCCCCATCAGAATGAACCTGGGATTAATAGCGGTAACGGCGTACTACATACTCCTCACATCTCTGGAACCTGAGCCTCACCACCGGATTTAGTTTAGTGGTATACTAAGGAATTTCTTTTTATGTTTGGGTTGGGGAGTCTCAACCCCTCTTCAGGCGATGCAGTCAGCCAATTCTTAGCTTCGCCGAAATATTGTTTTACCTCGGAGTTTTATATTAAAAGACATCGCATAAGCATGGCAGCCTTTAAAAATATAGACATTATAGATATTATCTCAGTCGGTAGAGCGTTCGGCTAGAAACCACAAGGTTCCTAGTTCGGTACCGGTCCCCGCCATCTTAGCGTATGAGTAGCACAGGGATCTGTGCGGTAAAGCAAGGAGCTGATGGTAGGTGTGGTGCTCCACCTCAGACGCCAAAACAATCTCCTTGGTCTAGCGCTATTGAAAAGGGGATAGACCCCCTCGCTGACTGGCTGATAGCGACATTAGGCCGCCCTTTACTTTTACTTTACTTACTTATAGAATACTGAGAGAATAGTTATATGTACAATGCATTGTTGATGATTTAATAAATAAAAGATTTAAAAAAAAACCTAGTAAAGAATCTGATGAAAATACAAACAAATAAAATATTTCACAATCGAAATACATTGGGAATTAATGTCCAATTAAAATATGTCATAAATCCAAAATGAGTTCTGTGTCCGGCAGAATTATCCCGCGGGTTTTGTACGTAAATAAAAAAGTTAAGATAGATCCTACTGAAACATAAATATTCTGATGAGAAAAATTATATTTGCACTTTGTTAATATAGGAATGCAGGATTCCATATAACCGTGTTCAAAAAATGATTATAGACAAAGAAATTCGGTTTATAATAAAATCAATTGAATCTTGAAATGATAACTAACTATGATTTAAAAAATAACCTAACAAATTAATTAAATTTTAACATTGAAATCATTAGGGGTTGATGTGACGTTAGATAAACAAATCCAACTTTAAAAAATCTGTTATTTTTAAATGGTCTCTATTTTCAGAACTGAATAGGTTTATTGATTCTTTATTACGATGACCAAGCAAGAACCTGTGCTTTGATCGGGATGCGGTAAACCAGTTAAATATTAAAAAATGTGTTTTAAATATTATGTCGTCCAGATGCTTGCCTCTACGATCTAATCACTGTCTAAGCTTTATTTAGAATTTCTGCAACGCTCGCTTATTCATTACTGATTGTATTGTATCGATTTCCTGACAAATAATACATTTTAGTCCATTTAACTCCGGCCTATGTTTAATGGCTTGAGCCTTTGGTAAGCAAGCTAGCTATGGGATACTAATATGCAAAGAAATTAATTTCAATCACAAAAGCACGATGTTCATCCTTTCATATCATGATGGCGACTGAAATTGCATGGTTGTTGCTTCTACTCAAAAAACATCTCCAAACTGATCGCTGCTACTATTGCGTGTGCAGGGGTAATTTTAAATCCTGCAAAACATTCTGCCGGACATTGTGTATTGTTAATCATCAAAAACTGAGACACTACACGTTCATGTATACGTTGGGTTATTTAATACCGAAGTCAGTTCTGGGTAAAGATATTCTGATATGTTTTCAAGAAACTTGTAAACAAGTTGTAAACAATTATAATATAACATACGGATAATTTGCATACAAGTATATTGGGCCAAGCATTTGTACTACATGCACAAAAAGGTACCCTAACATATACTATCAATCCAAGCCGGAGTGAGCCAGGTGGAATTGCAAAGAAGGAGTGACCTTGGTTTACCCAGGGCTACATCCTCACCAATGGATATACTTTAATGTCAAAACGAGCATATCCTTTCTTAGTGGGGATCTTATAACACTAAATGTGATGAAGTCAGTGTATTCTTAAGCCCACTGACAGGTCTATGAACATTTAGATTTCAATCATTTTAATTAATGTTGTGCAGTTGTTTTTTTAATTTGCTAAATCTGTGTTATTTTCATGGCATCGCAGGTAGTGCATTGGTTATCATCGAATAAAATGGGCTAAAATTAATTACGTGGTAAAGACATGAACACATCCCTTCTCCCTTTTAATTAGCTATTAATGAATTGTGGGGAAGTCAAGTCTCACGAGGTTTGATAGGGAAACCGATCTAGGAGAATGAAAGATTCTCTGATTTCAAATCAAGACTGGCATTTGTTAACGATTACAAAAAGAAAAAAATAGTAACCATGCCGATTAGCGATTTGATCACCCCCACCACACCTTCAATTCAAATGCGGCTAGAAAATAAATTATTTTTGCAATTCACTGGAATTACAGGAAATCACGATCACACAACATTATGAAAAAAAACACAAACCATGCTATGAATGCACGATTGTGTCAGCGGCGTTGAATTAAAAACAACAATAAAAAACAATTGCCAAATTGTTGAACGTCACATTATCTTTATTCATGTTTGTTGTTATTTACTAAGCTTCACTAAGTCTGCCACACAGAGCGCAGGTTATTTACAAAGAAAATCCATCCTCTCAGTGGGGCTTAGAATACACTCTGCATACTCTGCAGTCGTGAAAGATCAATCCCAAATGGTTTTAACCTATCACACTAAGCTGCATCGTGATGAGACTCTAGTCTTGTAGTACTATGAAATGTACCCTTTCATTATCACTACTCACAGTTTCACGCTGAGTCGTAATATTCATAAGGATTCATCTATGCGTCAAATTGCTATATTTGAAAATCATTGATATAGAATAGGAATGGTATGTGCAAAAATCTTTATTCGATAGGGCTAACTGAAACCATAGAACTGTATGCAAACAAATGGTTATTATCATTAAAAAGGATTATTCGTTTAAAACCATATAACCGGTTATATATTATTAGTATTATATATAATAAAAATGCATAAACAATAATATGGTTTCAAAAGGATATTCCTATTTTATAATAACAACCATTTGTTTGCACATAGTTGTATGAAACCCTTGAAACCATTCAACCGTGTGCAAATTATTTGTATTAGATAGGAATAATTGATACTATATAAGGGTGTGCAAACTAATTACTTATTACAGATACTAGTACAAAATAAAAAACACCCTCCGGGCGATGTAAAATAGATTTTTGAAACATATTGCCTGAGTGGTGGGATAAAAGATTCAATGTCAGCGAGTTTGTACCCTAAGTAAGTAAAATCATCAAATTCATTAAAGGATTAAAAAATAAAACAATTTGAAATGTAAACTTTAAATATGTATCAAGATAAAACAAACAATATATAGATATATAATACCAGTCATGTATTTATTAAAACTTGTTTAAAAAAAACCCAATGAGAACTGTCTAATGTTGCATGTTCAAATTTTGAGTGTATTTATTCTATGTTATGACTATTTTGGGTAACTTGACGTAAGCAGTGACGTAATGTTTGTTACAGACATAAACCGGAAGCGAATCTCCATTATTAATAAATATAAAATGCGATTTAAATAAAAATGTTTGCAATGGAAAGTTGAAAATATAAATAGTTATGATAAAAACAAACATTTACAAATGAATTAAATTTCGGCCTCCAATAACCCATAAGGAGTTCATATGACGTTAAATAAACCAAACCAAACCAGACGTACAGAACTTGTTATCCCTAAATCGTCACCATTTTAGAATTGAATAGGTTAAGTGTGGCTTAATTTCGGTGAACAAGCGGGAACCAGTGATTTCAATATGACGCCCTGAAGTCTCTCACACGTCTTTGTTTACGTGATAGCATTTAGAATAATCTACTGATTATTGTAGACACAATTTTCGTTGATGTGTTTGATGAGTGGTTCCCCCCGAATAATTCAAACAGCGCCAAAGAGACTGAACTGTAAAGCTTGAATCTTCTCTCGTCTAACATCTCGGATGACGGGATTGATTGTTCGATTGATTCAGACGAGTCGACAATAAAGGAAATCAGTCAAGTAATTAGAGTTATCTGTGGCCGGACCTATGTTGTCCTACCATCGCCATATTTGGAATTGATTGCTATAATCAAGTTGATTCGAATGCTTAAATGAAGGGCGACAAGTAATCACACCTTCAAGCTAGAGCTAAACCCCATCTTCCTAAAAGAGTTGACCAATATCAGCTTTACACGAAACATAAGGCAGTGTCCATTTAATTCCTATTTAGCCATTTTTCTAAAAAAATAAATAAAATGTTTCTTTTATAATAAGGCATCTTTTAAAATTAATATGTTGATCTTTGATATCAAAATGCTTAAAATATATTTTAAATAATTCATTGGTAAATAATTTCGCATTTCCCATTATACAAATGTTTTTTTTTAAATTTGCCTGCCTTCGCATAAACTCAAGGACTGTTTGACCACTAAATATTCTGTGATTCACAATGTAGTATACGTTGGTTATATAATCTTTTGAAAATTCCTTATCAACTAAATTCTGGGTACTGGTTTACATTGTAATTATGTCCATCATGTTAGCTAAATAAAATCTTTATCTTTTTAAAGATTGTGTATTCTATTCTGCATTGAAGAGGTGGACATATTAAATACATAGTTGGGAGGTCTGTGCCAAGATCAAAGTACAGCTCCATGTTCTCGAGATACTGACAGATACCATGAAATGAATAGATGTAGCCTTATATCAAAGACAAGATTCATTATAACAGGTAAGTGACAACTTACATGCTCTATAATGATTGCAAGATATTCCGGTCGTAGGAGTGAAAATAGAACAATTATTATGGTTGTATTTGAAAGTGTATTCAGACGATTCTACGTGAATTTTACTTGTTGCCCACATCCTGATTTTATCATCACTCCACTCGACAAGGTAAACAGTTTTAGTAATATGGGAAAGCTCCCGATTATTCTCTAAATGTTTCAGCGATGGAGTCTTAGAGAAGCTTGCTAACCAATGCTCTATGAAGATGCGTAAATATTTGCGGAATAACATTATTTTCTATCTAGATTCATTTGAAAACCCAAATGACGTCCCCACGCATTAGTTACTAAAGCTATCTTGTCTCATAAGTTACTAAAGCTATCTTTTAATTCCTAGGAATAGCGAGTAGATATCAGATTTTAATTTACCCAACTTATGAAAGAAAAATTATTGTATGTTCCTTGGTCACAAAACCAAAGTTTGCAAGGACAAATATATCCTTTCCAATTACTTTGAACATAAGTAAATAGGAAATGACACTTTCCGTCTAGAAACAAAATTAAGTAAAAAAAAAAAAGTTACAAGTTTCATATTCTTATAATGTCTCATTGTTCTGGCAAATATTTCCATTGAAACTTTATTTATTGGTCTTCGTTTATTTCTAGATTGTTTGTTTTAAGCAATAATACTATGAAGATATCTTACATCTCCAACTTGAAGGCCAACACCATTAATGTATTTTGTAATGTAACATCATCATCATCATCAGCAGCAGCAGCAGCATCATGTGCTAGTATCACAGATATCTATGGCAATCTCTCGGCTACCGTCTCTATCACTCATTGCCCACAGTAAGTCCTCTACACGGCATCCAGTGTTCCCAAAGAGCTGGTCAATGTACGTCCTTGCCGGACGGCCCACACTAGCTTGCACATGTGCTAGCTTCCATAGCAGAACGTCATTTATGAGTTCGTTCTTGTTTCTTCATCTTATGCGGATGGTGTGGGTGATATGGGGCAAGTGGTCGTACAACTATTTGCTCGTGGATTGTTCTCACGTCTTTTTTTCAGATTGCACGTAACATTCTCATGCAGCTCCCATCTAGCTTATTCTCTATGCAATTCGTTATGGTGTAAGTAGTGCAGCCGTACAGTTGCACTGACACAAGTTCGGCTTAGAGGAAATGTCACTTTAACTTGTCAGTGAGATCGGATTTCCATATGATTGATTATCGGTTTATAGCATCAGCATCACTTTCTGTGGGATGAGATATTACTGCCTGGTAAAGTCAATTGTTCCACCGATTTTACGTGTTTTCCATCGTGTGTGGTGATGTCTCCTTCATTTCTAAAACACATGAACTCAATTTTATCGGATTTCACTTATTGGTCGATGTTTCATGCTGCCTTTTCTAGGCTGTGTAATAAGGATTCACCTAGTGCTAGTAATTGCAAGAAGTGCCAGATCATCAGCGTATTCCGTATCTGTGATAATCTGTGTGAGATATCGCCTGCTTCTTGCCTTTTTTTTTTAGTGTGAGCCCTTTTTCTTTTATGGAATCTAATGATGTTCCAAGTACCTTATCTAGGCATATTGTAAATATATCTATGGTGCTAAGTTATCTTCTTGCAGGTCTCTGTTATCTTCTTGCATGACTTCTTGAAATTTCAAAGTAAACTCTGTCACCATCAGGTGAGCATACCATTTCTTATAATGCCTTTGTAGAGCATCATTATAGCGGTAACTTTTTCTTTGGGGAAACCGTATGCTAGTAGTATTTGCCACATTTTCCCTTATTCTTTGCTCAAACCCGTTCTATGAAGAAGTTGTGGATATATTTCTGCGGAATCCGTTTTGGTTTTTTCTAAGGATTCTCTCTATTTCAGGTCTGATTTGATTAAGAAGAAGGGAATTATATATCATAGTAGCTATGGCAGTGAGGGTTATACCTCTGTAAATCTGATTTTAGTGTGAAAAACTTTTTCATCATTACATCTACCGATGTCCATAATACATAATCTAAGTAGATCATGAACAGAAATGAAGCTGATATATTTCTTTTAGGATTCCAGAGACAATGTCAAAGAAATATGTGTCATCATCAGATTTGTGAACAATTTCTTTCATATTTTTGTAGAAAATTCTTATAGCGGTAAATGATTCTGTCTTGAGACCATATGCCAGAAGTATTTGCTCCATCTTTACTTGTGTATAGACAAATGCCTTGGAAAAAGCTGCAAACAATAGTGTTGTCTTGATGGTTTTTGTTTACTCGTATTCCCTCGATGATACAACGAAGAGTCAGAATCTGAGAACTTGTGGATCGGTCTTTGCATTTTTCCTTAGAATATTCCTGACTTCATGTCAGATGTGGTTGAGGAGCTGTGGATTATAAACCTTAGCAGCTAGAGTAGGATTCATCCATAGTTCTTAGGGATTATACAATTTAGTGCATAAACAAAACACAATAGAGAAATTAAAGAAAGACTGGATTCCCCTTTCCACAAGAAACTGAGGATTCAGCCTTTTGTTAATGTCTCTATTGTGTTTTGTTAATAAACTGCATTACATAATCAACTATATACAAGGTGTGTCAAAAAAGTACCGAGATTTAAGCTGTATTCATCAAGATAGGAATGAAACAATAAATGTAACGTTAATTTCTTTCAGAATACAACGTGTGTCCAAAAGTTAAGATTTTAAAGCTGTATTTACCAAGATAGAAATGAAGAATGAATGGAACGTTGATTCTTCAGAATAGAAGTTGTGTTAAAAAGTACAGAAAATATCGATACTTTTTTTAAACAACTTGTATGTCATCAAATTTCCTTGTTTTCCTTACTCGAAGGATATGCTATCGAATCCTGCAGCTTCTGTTTTTGGTCGTTTTCGAACCTAGTCAAGTTACCCTCCATATAATGTCCTTGTTTAATGTCTAATTGGCTATCAATGATTTCTTAGGTATATTTTCATATAATTTTAGAAGCTTTCCAAGTAGATTTTTAAGATATTTCCTTTTCAGAACAGAAGTCTATATTCTAGGCTATCTGTGTTTAGCTTGTAATTCGAGGTGCTTTTCCTAACACAAACCTCGTTTATTCCGTAGTCGACATATAACAACAGTTTTCCCGTTTATCGATGACATACACGAACATCTTTCAGAATATGTATGAAATAACGCTGTATTTACTGTAATTGCGAATATAAGTCTAAACATGTGTAGTCTTTAAGAAGTAGAGAATGTAAACAAAAGCAGATATTAATGATGTGATTGAATACTCTCCATTTGAACGTAAGAATATTCAGTTCTCGAAGCAATAAGCAAGAAAATAGATTGTTTTAGTTCAAACGCATTTGTTAGCATTCATAATTTGATAACGTAATCTTTATATACATCTAAGTAGATTCGTAAGTAAAAAAGAGAAAAAAAAGAAAAAAAACAAAACAAATATGAGCTCAAACACATTAATTTACATAGATTCTACACGTTGAATTAATGTCTTGTGCTTTTAGAAAAAAAGATCAATTATCTTTATTAATAACTTGAAGAGATGTGCTTCATTAATTACAAGATAACCTGTGCAACCGTTGGAATCCCACTCTAACAGTTCACATGATGATGTGCATCTGCTAAAATGAACCATAAATATTTATGTCGGAATTGAGTAAAGAACAGTAGAGAGTTGTTTTTTTTATTTTGCAAATAATATTGTGTTATCAACAAGAAAAATTCGGCGGTCAAATATCACGGTTATGCAAAACAATGCATTATGACGATGCGTCAATATTTACCGAATGAACATAATTTTCATTTTGATTCCACTTGAAAACTGAGTTGTCTGTTGGACTCAGTTACAATACTGTTGGTTTTAACAACAATAACTAACTAAGCACAACTGAACTGATGCCCAAAGCAGCTGGTATTTATGGCACTCAGAAATACTCCATTCATGAATTTGAGTGATTCCCTTCCTTGAGTCCTGATTGGCTGCTTGGTTTCTGTAGTGTTAAAGTGCTTGATAAATAGCCTACTATTCTGCAGTAAACCTGCAACAGTGCAAGAATCCTATTGAGTTACGACTTGCTAGTTGTCTTGTCTTGCCAATTCGACGGTGATTGGAATATTGCTACTACAGTGAGTTGATGGTTATTCTACATTGACGTTCTTCACGACTTTTGTGGGCAAATATTTATTTTTCTGTCTCTATATCATATATTCAAACGCACTTGACCTAATGATACACTAGTAGAGGTTAGTAAAAGTGAGAATACACTAAAATAGTGAAGACAAACCACATAATATGTGTGTATGTATTGTGTGTGGTATGTGCATATAACAATCGACTAAGTACATTCAAATCAGTTGGAAACATAATATATTTGTAAAGAAATAAACAAAGTAAGGTATTTGGTATTATTGTATCATTGATATTTGTCCGCATTCCGGGAGTGAAATCGTTCTGAAGAGCCATTTCATAGGCATGTCTGTTATATGAATAAATATCTATACATATACAAGCAGATGTTGTGTATGTATATATGTAGTTGGATGAAATTACGAAATAAAACAATTAAAGACAAGAATATATATATTATATATATATATATATATTATATAAATATATAATATATATATATTAGGTAAGCAGTACATACAGAGGCTGAACTCGAAACCTCCTGATCGTGTGTGGTTGCTCGTAATTTAAGGAAAACATACACTCATCTTCGAGATTGTGTTGGTGCATATGCAAATTTCGCACACGTCAGCCAGCGTTGAGTGTATTTGGACCGGATGTAAGAATTTGGTGAGTGCAGCAGTCTGTCGATTATCATTTTATTTTTCGAGCGAACATTTGTTCGGCTGTTGACATTCCTAATATTGCGTTTGGATTCGATGTTATTCTATACAAACTGAAAATCTGTTGTTTCTTATCCTCTTCCGTCTCCACACCGTTGGAATTTAAGGGACTTCTTAAAAGTATCAACAAACCTTTCAGCCTGAAAATGTCATCTCGTAATGCATGGAGATTTAGTGATATGTTCAATACCCCGGATTTTGCAAAAGGTCATGAATTTGCTTCCTGTGAACTGAGTCCCATTGTCTCTGGCGGTTTTCTGGGGACCAAAGCGAGCGAACCGTTTGGGGAAGTATTATCGTTAATGTCGAAATGGGTCTTCTTAATTTGAATGCATACGATCATTTGGTGTAGATATCCCAACTAAGAAATATCATGACTCGTTTAATGACCCCACATAATCCATATGCACTCTGGACCATGGAATGTTACTTTCTGACCAAATTTTCATCAGCGGGGCCTTTGCTGCAAAAGAACAATCTCTTCAGGTTTTCACTTCATTTTCTATATCATAGCCGCATCCGTAGCAAATATGTAAAGCTCCTCATCAGAGATTCCTTCAAAACCCTTTATTGAATGCGCGTACATAAGTATTTCGTCACATATTGACAATGCAGATGTTTTATTTTTCTCCTTCAGTTTAAGTGGTTCAATAATTTTATAATGAAATCATATTTTTCAGATTTAATTTTAATTTCGTCCAATATCCCGGGTAATGCTCGCACTGTATTACATAGCATGTATTTTGATTATTTCTCGGCTCTTAAAATCAGATCTTCCAGTTGTTCGGCAAAATTCGGGATCAATCTTGACAGACCCTCTGCATGTCCTAATTTCTTTGATAGTAAAAAAGTCCATTTTAAATTCATAGTTTAATAAAATAGCTCCAGAACCCTGCAATCTGCTGGCTGTATAGGTATGGATGCCTTTCTTCGATCCATATATGGACAATAAAAGACGGTGATCTGTTTGCAACAAAAATGTCTTCCATTAACAAATTTATGGAGTTTTTAAGAGCAAATATTATTACTAAACTTTCTTTTTCTATCTGGTTGTATTTTTCTGTCGCTAATAAAGTTTTTTGAAGCATGTGCCACTGGCTTTGTTCTACCATCTTTGAATTTATGAAGAATAACTTTCCTCAAAGTCATTTTCACTTGCCACAACAATTTCAAGTTTCAGGTCGACAATTTCGAACATTCTTCATAGACTTGTACCTGAAGGTAAGCATTTGATAGATCTACTTTCGAAAAAAATATTTCCGTCATTTAATTTGGCAACTATCTCTTCAAATGATGGCAAAGGATGAGGCAAACATTTAAACCAGTTGAGAAATCTATGCAAACGCGTTTATTGGAATATTTCTTTTTTACGTATACTTTTGGCGACGCCTAGTCCGAATATTCGAATTTTGAGATGACATTCAATTTTTCAAGTTACTCTAACTCCGTGTTTATTGGTTCCAAAGCCCCTAACGGCACATTTCCTTCAGGGTTATGAATACGCTTAAAATGTCCCTTAACCTAATATTTTACTTTAGTCTTTGTGAACCTTCCAAGTCCTTCTGAAAATATTTCAGGGAACTTATTTTTCTGATCTTTCATTAGATTTTCTGTCACTCTATTTGTGCCAGGGAAAGCAACGTTAATGTTATTACATAAATAATTTAAGGGCAGTTCTCATGAATCGAATAAAACAATCCAGTCTGTCCCAAATAAATCTTAAGCGTTCTGCAGCTGAAAGACTTTTGCAGTTTTAAATTTTTAGTGTATTTCCAACAAACGAAATATTACAATTGAATGCACCTTTAAAATCGTTTTTTCCTGGCACTCTCCGTGCAATCTTATTAATTGTCTTCAAAAAGGTTTGCTAATGTTTTCCTCATTTCTTCGTTATTAATCGAAATATCACTTCCCCATTGTAAAATGACCCCCCACCCCACCCCGTTGTTTGAGATATAGTCCTTTGAAAAATACCTCCTAATAAAACTAACTCGAGAAAAATACTTTTCTTTAAATCTTCACGTGGCTAGGCAATATTTCTTAACGAAAACACAATACTCTATTCTTTTTCAAACACGGACAAACAGTTTTTTTCAAACAAGTAACATGCAAAACTATCAATTTTTGTTTTGTCACCTTTACAAGATACTAAACTTACTTGAAAGATAAAGTCCATAAGATTTCTTTCGAGTACGTGGAAAGCATTTGTAGAAAAAGACAATCTGTTTTTTCTTACGCTTTTGTATCCTTCGCAGCGGGCTTTTCAAAAGTATTTCTTGCCGAATCCTTCAAAAGAATGCAGTTTTCGCTCCGTGTTACTTGAGAGTTCGAATCCTGGTCGCCATTATTGTAATGCTACTGGAGTTAGTTATAGGAAATAATGACTCACATTGTGACATACAAATGAAAAAGGTTTATTTTGATAAAGGAACACAAATGAGTGAAAAGTCGTAAATCTTACTTGCTAGACTCGCTAGGAAAGACGGTCGTTATTTATCTCAACCTCCCATAAGGTAAGGATGTGACACAAGGTCTTTTTAAAGTGGCAAGCTATGCACAAACGGAAGTTCATGCGGTGGCCAGTTCGAAAAATGCATGGATACCCTCGACATTCCCCGTTTGGAGCCCCTCAGGCACCAGGCAATAAGCCCCTCACAGCCCCTTTAAATCGAGGGATCAGATATTGCCTGCAGGGACGGTCCTCTTGGATCAATCGATTTATTTGCCCAGCTGCCGATTGATAGGATATACGAGCTCTCTGAAACTAACACCGTCAATGATAATAGTCAAATACAACAGTCCATTGGGGTAAAAAAATCTCAAATCTAAATACGGTCGTTTTACTTTAATTTCAATTACTCAATTTATTCATTTATTTTTTGTAGATTTTCTTCCGCTTTTAAAATATCAATTGAACAAATCGCTTCACACACGTACACACACGTACACACACACATTTATATATATATATATATATATATATATATATATATATATATATATATATATATAATTCAAATATTGTTAATTATTTAATCACTTTATTTTTACGTGGGTCTTTTTAGGGGGCATCCAGCGAGGACCGATATCGCTGTTCAGTAGTAACTGACGTGCAAGTTTAGATTGCTTGTCCTTAAATCTCGCTTTTTCTCCTACCTATGTTTCACCGGGTACCGACTTCTCGTCTCTAATAAATATCTACCATGTTTGGTTTGTTGGTTCGTCGGGTTTTACGGCATGGTAACTCATTGGGTTATTTTATGCCGATGACGGTTTAGTTTCATACATTTTTGTTGGGTTTTTCTTTCAAATTCGTTTTTCAAACACTTTTGTCTATTTAAGCCATATATGGGACGCTAACAGGTAATACCACTCCGCATTAGAGTGGACCTGGGAGTATTAGCAATGAAGGAGTACTCCACAGAGCTCCAGAATTGGAACTTAACCACTAGATGCAATTTACCGTCATACCCAGGGCACTAAGACTTTCAGCAACAGTCTTCTGGAACATATATGATGAAAAGGGCTGGGGGTTTACCCTAAGGCCAATAGGGTCGGGACAATCATATAGGTGCAAGAGCTTGACATGATCAGCTGATTGATGGGAGGGTGCCTGTCCGACCACCCATGTAGCCTAAGTAAGGCTCAAAGGGGAGTGTTGCATGTAATGAACTGCTCAGACATTACGATTGCATGGGTTGACAAATACACTAATTGCACCTCCGCAGATGAGTAACCCCCCCCCCTATGGGGCCACCAGTTTGCAGTGGATGTCAACCAATAAAGCAACCGGATTGGCTGCATGGTTACGGTTCATATATATATATATATATATATATATATATATATATACACACATACACACACACACACACGCATATATATATATATATATATATATATATATATATATAGTATTGCCCATCAATATGCACAACTCTAACATTTGTTTATATGAATTAATTCCTTTAATATCAAATTTATGAAGTTTCATTTCATCTAATGGAACATTATAAAATAATAAACGATATTATTAATCGTTATTTATTTCAAAATTCTTCAACATTAAATCTATAACCAAAAATAGAATTTAAATTGTCTAAGTATATATAAGGGGCTACTTCCATTAAATTATATTCCAATGAGGTCCTGTTTTCTAAAAAAAAATTAGGTTTATTATATAAGCTTTCTCTTGAAATAATACAATTTTCATATGTTAATATTTGAAGAAAATTAGTTTTAAAAGATATAGGTATTACTGAGATAAAGATGACTATATATATATATATATATATATATATATATATATATATATATATATATATATATATATGTGAATAAAAAAGGCCTTAAATACCATGGGTATCGTGATTATGAACCATTTCCACTTGTGGGTATCTAGGGCCTACAGCGCTTCTTCAGACCACGTATATCTTTTATTATAATAATAAAATAAAAGATATACGTGGTCTGTAGAAGCTCTGTGGGCCCTAGATACCCACGAGGGGAAATGGTCCATAACCACGATACCCATGGTATCTAAGGCCGTTTTTATTCACAAATAACTTTGCTCCGTTTAAAATAATTAAACATTAAGCTCTCATACGTAACCTGAACTCTACAACAAACTACTGGTAGGGAATAGGACCAACCTAGAATCACCTTGTACCAAGAATTTAGTACCACAACAAAGAATATATATATATATATATATATGTGTGTGGGTGTGTGTGTGTGTATGTATGTATGTGTGTGTGTGTGTAGATCGGGGGAAAGATTTATTTTCTTTGACCTCTCTTGACGGACAAAACTTTTATATTACTAATGGTTTGTCTTACATATACCAATCTACGATCAATGTCTTTTTTTATTAACACGTAGGCGGATTAGCTGCTAGTATATAGACATCATCTTATATCATGTTAATGCAAATATGGCTAATTTGTATTTCCTTAAATCACATCAATTATCAGACTGCGTAAGAAACCATGATGTCTTCTTATTAGATAAATGTAAAACAATGCGCTTAACTCTATATCCGTTTATATTGTTAACCTTAATAATCCATGTGTTAAATTGGGTTGTAAACTGAGTAATTCCCACATTACAAAACGTTGCATAATTGTTTCTATTAATACGAACAAAAATAGGTGTTCATCATTGACTTGTAAATCTAGATATTCACCTGTTCTGATTTTCATATGATCCATTTATCAAGATTTTTTTTCTTTCTCTTGAACATAGATTTTATATTTGACAAGATGCATAGGAATTTGTGTCTGAGTTTATCTTGAATTACATTGCGTTGAAACAAGAAGCGAACTCAGTTTGACATTGGGGAAAGGATTGTTAACGAACGAACGAACGTCAGAAATCTGGTTTAGAAACGTTCCTATGATAATGTGATTATTCGAAATTGAGCCTCGAGGAAGATACATACGACGCCAACAACATCGAATTTAGAAATCTTTTTGAAAAAAGACCAGATATCTCTAGAATAATAATTAAAGACTTGTAGCAAAACTTAGACTTTCATCCCATGAAAATTTCTAGCCGCAAAACAGCGACTGAAAAAAGAAATAATTTAATAAAAAATATTTCACGTGATTTCATAAAATCTCAGAAAACTGCGCCTGCCGATGATTATTGGAAATGATTATAACAGTCAGTTACAGAAATATGTGACTGCCGGACAATAACATTGCAATGATGTTTGGTATCTAAATAAAATTTAATCTAAGCTCAGAAGAAAATCGTAGAATATATCCAGCGATTTTAAGGTTTGTCCGGGATATGTATAATCATTCTGAATAGCCCAGACAACCAGTTTTTTTGCCCAAGATTAACATTCAAAACAGAGACTTCATTTCTGAGACAGAGGATGTAGTTGAATCTGATTACTTATCCTGGTCTTTATAAAAAAATAAATTTTACATGTGATTGTTGACTATGTTAAATCAGTGTTATATAAACAATAGAAAAATGACTTTAATTACGAATGAAAATAAAAAAAACATTAATAATAAAAGCAATTTAACGTCTTTTCTCTTCAATAATGTACAATACCCGTATGTAAAAATAGGTAAGTACTGCATGTTCATTCAATCTATGCTTACAAGACCAACAGTTGGTCTTACTCGAGTAGACTATGTAACTGTCAATTTTACAATAACCAGTTTGATTTGATTTTTCTAAGTGTATGTTTGTTTCGAAAACGGTTGTATCACTCCAACAGTCATGATTGGCGCTCCGTGATGCTTTCTGCGATTTTCAAACTTTCTACGATTTTCAAATCTAAATCTTTAAAATTTAAAATCTAATTAATATATGTGCTCAGTTGGAAAACCTTACGATATTGTGAAATAAGGAGTACTATTGGATTCACTATCAATTCTCGATATTTTCGGATCAGCAAATTCAATACTTATTGATAATCTGTATTTAATATAACTCAGAATTGTTAAAGCGCAGCAACCTTCATACTGACCAAACCAAGCTTTATGCAACTCCTTCTTTTCTATTCATCTCAAGATTCAAATATCAGGACTAGGAACAGATTAACAAATCAAACAGCACCGCTTTATACTATACTAAAATAGAAATATCAGAGTTGCTTCGGCCAAGGAAAAATTGTTGGAATAAATGTTTTGACTATCAGATAGTCTGTTTGAAAGAAAATTAACATTTCAGTTAATATTATTGTTTGTCTACGTAAATACAGTATTGATATTGATACTTTTTGTATATACCTCCTGTGTCCTTACCATCCTTACGTCGGGGCTTAAAATACACTGACTGTTTCCAAAGTAAAAAGATAATAACGCCTCCCCCAAAAAAACATTGGTTGGATACCGATTCAAGAGCTCTGGAAAGTGGGGGAGTATTTCTTCATTGCCAAAATTCCCAGACTCACTCTGACGCGAAATGGAAGTAGCAGCTAGGGTCCAGTCTTTAAGTCAATTAGATCTTTTGTGAATTTTATTTTTGTTACAATCCGTTTTGTCATCCTGTACACCTTAAGCCAGAGCGCCTGTCCAGTGAAATTGGATCCTTGGTAGTCCTCCGATAATGAATCCTTTGGTTCTTCTGGTAAGGAGTACTCAGTTCCTTCGTCAATGGTTGTAAGTTTCTCCCCAATGATTTCAAGTGAACTGTGGCAAGTATCAGTGTTTTAGTAGTGTATCAGCCACGCAGTATGGCTTGTTGATTGGCCGGAGGAGTAAACCACGTGACCTTGGCTAGTCTATAAATCCAGGTGGGAACTGGAGCACAGCTTATATACACAAATATTCCAACAATTTTGTTAGAGGGAATACTTGATACCATATAAGTGTAAATTATTTGTATTAACAATGATTACTAAAAATTACTTATGATTTAATGAAATAGGGATTATTATTATTGTTAGTTTCTTTGTGAATAATACGCGTACGCAAAAAAAGACTTCTGAAATACAACTAATTACTTGAACCATAAAAGTGTGTATAAATTACTGTAATATATGATTACTCGGTATTATATAACTCTATGCCAAAATGCTCTATAGAAACAACTACACAGAAAATAAAAAACATGAACGCGATTCCCTAACCACTAGGTAGATATCAACTGGAGACTTTTTGGGTAATTGATTGATAGGCTGTAAAAATCAACCAATCAAATCATCTTTATTTAACTGTAATCAAGCAAAATCAACAAATCTTAATGATGTTTTTATTTTAAGAAATGCACTTAGAATGCCTTCACTAAGCAAGTAAAACCATTTTTGTTCAATTTACAAAGAAATAATTTTGTGGGGTCTGCAAACGCGTTTTTTTTTATCAATTTTTTATTTTTCATTTTTTCGATATGACGGTGATAACTACAAAATGCTTATAGGAAATCATCATTGCTTCCTAAATAGAAGCATCAATATCATCATGGATCGCTGTAACTACGGGAACCAAAAGTTTCACGGGTCTAGATGACACGTGAAACATTTTTGAAATTTTACAAATTCTGACATCGACATAGTTTATTTATTCCACTGATCCAACTCAGGAGATAAATACTAGAAATACTGTCTGTAGCTTTCGGCATTTCAATTAAACAAGTATTTTCCTACGTTTTCACTGTTTTGTTCAAATATCTGAATAAATATATAACATCATACTCACAATGCTACATTTATGCCAAAGATAAGAAAACTTTCATGGAATAAATGTTATAAATAATATATAGAGTCTGTCTAAAGTGATTATGCAAATCAAATTAACCTTTATGACTCAAAATGTTTTTGAACCAGTATTTGTCAAACTCACTCATTGCCAACATTTAGCAAAATATTTAATGGTTAGATTTTGAGATAATTATTATTTACGAATGCACTATTATGCAAATTAAACTAATATTATGTTGGGACCTCTTAAAACTATTCTTTCTTTTTGTCCATGATATATTTTGAAACATAGGTAAAGGGAAGAATCTAACAAATACTAAAAAAACAAAATATTCAATGATGTAGAATACGTTGTGAATTGGCATCTGTAAAAGTTTATAGTCAACCTTCTTTCACTAAAGAAATACTTTTAATGTATCAACAATGGGCGAGGAAATACATGAACATTGACTTCATAATGTTATTCACACGGACCAATCTCGAGTGAGATTTTTTGAATTTGATAGATGGGCCAAAGGATGGATATTATCCAATTCAAACGTGGCTATGGCTAAAAAAGGGTAACAAAGAGTAGATAATGTGATGATATGGGCTGGAATAATCAACCAAACTTTTATTGGACTATTCAAAGTCAATGAAATAGTCCCAACTGATGCAATTACATGGACATGATTTTCTAACTCGCAGTTTCTAAATAAAGTGTGTATTTATGAACGACAATGCTCCTTCTCATGTATCTAATCTTACCCGGGAATTCTTTAAGCATAAAATATTACAAGGGTAATGTCCCGGACACTTTCAAGTTCTGATCGGAATCAGATCGATCATCTCTGGTCAGTTGATAAAGTGAAATTATATAAATATGACAAACAACATAAACTCAAAGAAAACCTATGGGAGCCAATTTAAACTACCATGATGGAAATTAAATCTGCTGAAGTAAAAATAAAAAAAAATAAATCAATGATACATTAATGGCTGATAGTGAGATGAACTATGTAAAGGATTCAACGACTTGTAATGAGATTGTTATTTGTTCTAATGTAGATTCTGGTCATTTTTATATTGTTTTATTAACTTTTTTATTAAAGTAAAATGCGATTATTTAGTTTTGCCTAATAACTTCAGACATCATCTTTAGAATATATGAAATAACTTTAATAACTTCAATAAAACATATTGATACATACATAAAATTTTAACCGGGGCTTTGTTTTGACAACTAAACTTTCTGTTTAAGATTTGATAACTTTTTACAAAATAAGTTTGAATTATTAAAGTTTATGTAATTTGCTTAACAAATCTTGAGTGTACTTACAATATTATAAGTGAATCTCTATACCACCAAAAAGTAATCAATAATAACTGAGTAAATACATTTTTAAATATCTTGTTCAAAGTCGACGCATTATATCACTATCTGTCTGATTCTTGGATAACATTCGTCTCTAATCAAAATTACGCAATAATAACACGGACAAATTCTACTGACTGATTTATTATATTAACTGGCATTGATTAGTGGAAGCACAGATATATCATAAATAAGGCCACTCCACTTGGTTTAATAGGACTTTTAATGGCAGACTTCTTAGCTCTGATTCGATATTAAGTTACGTATACTACTACCCTTGTGTCAAACTAGGATCCGATTAGTTATTGACAATTTAGATGCAGAAGTACAACTGCTAGATTATGTAGTCTAAAATATATGTAGGTATATTATGAATAACTAGTTGGGTTTTGGCATCTCAACTTTTATTGGTTAAATTTATGTCGCGGCCAGTTTTAATTTTAAAGCATCGAATTAAATACGTAACAAAAATATACATTCACGATCTTTTTCATGAGGTAAACACTTTATTATGTCAAAAAGATTTATTCGACCCATACATAATGCCACTTTGTATGTGAGTAAATCCGACAGTAATGGCAACGAAGTGATTACTTCACTACTCCGAAAAGTCCAGAATTGGAGCCCAACTAAATTGTTTAATGTCATAAACAGGATATTCATAATGATTAGACACATAGCCAATAGTCCTGAACCCAAAGTGTATCCACTAATAACATTCAGTGGACACATTATTCCAATGCATTTTAAAATGGTATATATCACAGGGTGTCAAAATACTTAGTGGTCATTCCTATGTCATATCTTTAAGCTAATTATAGGTCCTTTTGCTTACCCCAAAGTATTTTAATAACAAATTCTCTCTCTCTCTCTCTCTCTCTCTCTCTCTCTCTCTCTCTCTCTCTCTCTCCCTGTCTGTGTGTGTCTCTCTCTCTGTCTAAAGTGTCAATCCACACGCACACACACATATATATATAAATATATATATATATACTATATATAAATATATATATATATATATATATATATATATATTATATATATATATATATATAAATGTATTATAGGTAATGAGGTTACTTTTTTAATTTTATACCCTCCATCTTACTATACAAGAAAGAAATACAATATTTTACGTTTTGACACAAAACATATAAATTGATAATATATTGAAATATTCTATTTCAAGGCAAATATTAACTATTTTCCTAGAATACGTTTTTCGTTCACTCGTTTTTTAGCTGTCAGCATATTATATTTCATTACATGTGACATAAGGGTAGGTATCCACAAATAAATTCTATTGTGGGATGGAAACACACCTCATTATTGCAATAGTATATGACAACAGTAATACATAACACATTTTATGCACCCCTATCTTTAGATTTACATATAGATTATAGTTTCATTATCTGTTATCCGCCAATGATAAGCCCTGTCAGCTGACACTTTAGAATGCACCGAATGCACCTGTTCAAACGGGTTAGGCCCCAACAGGACCACATGTTGGACCTAACTGGTGACCGGTGATGCTTAAGGATGGATACTTGGTGGCTGAGCAGTCCATGACATGCAATACTCCACTTTGGCCCTTACGTAGGCCAGACGGTGGTCGGAGAGGCTCCTCTGATCAACCGACTGGTCACGTCAAGCCCTAGCACATATTTTCCCAACCCTAATGCTCTTATGGCAACCCTCATTTCTCTTATCCTATATGTGCTAGAAGGCGGTGGCTAAGAGTCTTGGTGCTCTGGGTATAAGGTTAAACTCTGATAGTGGATCTCTGAGGAGCGTGGAATACCCCTTCATTACCATTACTCCTGTCCACTTTAACCGGGAGTAGTAGTACCTGATAGGGTCCCATGTATAGTTTAAAAAATGTGTTTAAATGAATTGAATTTAAAGAAGATGGGTACCTATTAAAATGAATAAAAGAAAACGTCTTTGGCATAAAATAACCCAACAAGGGTTGACATTCCATAAAATCCAACCAACAGACTAATGACAATGATACTTAAGAATATAAAGATTGAAGTGGAAACACAATGGACACACAATATCTATAGACTTTTAACAAGTACATTCTCTAAGAAAAAACAAAACTTACCAAACTGACAAAAATAGGATAAATACTGTACAATGTTGACATTACACATTGTACTAGAATAACTGTCATAACATCTATTATATCTCATATATTATCGTTAAGCAATAAGAAAGTAACAGCGGATTAACCATCATTTGCATCTTTCTGTTCTAGGCATTTTCCATCATGTATAATATTCTTTCACAGTGTGTTTTAATCATTCGTTCTGTATCAGATTCTATTGTCCTAATCAAGTTGATAGCACACATTCATACCTAAAAGGATACAAAATGAGTAAAAAAACATCTGAATTTAAGTAATAGCCAAGCTTCTGGGTAATATACTAAATGATTTATAAATTTCCAAAATCAAAGTAATCATGAATAGTGTCCTAAACATTGCCTGTATTGTACATTTTGCATTGAAAATACACAATTTCCCCGGATAAATTATCATCAGAAAATCTGCCGCATTGTCAAATCCACCGATTCCTTTTGTAATGTAGTCATACACCTTTGAGAAAAACACAGAGGCAATTTGCCGCCTGAAATTGTATCGATATATTGTTTGGCTCAAAATTTTTATCATTCGGTTGACCTGGTAGGAGATTCATGTAGGCTTATTCATTTTGTCCGATTTTCGTACAGCATTAATCACTATATCAAATTATGCAGTAAAAACGTAGATTTATTAGAAGAGTACCGCCTATTCTATGGAGCATGAATGAATAGATGGACAAACAAATCATGAATCGCAGGCGTCCTACGTAAGCTAAATTAAGAAACAGATTACTATTAATATATTATTATTTATATTTTTGCTTGAAGGCAATTACAATGCGTATATCGCATAAAATTCGATAATTATAGAAGATAATAATAAGTGAATTTCGGTAAAGAATTATTCGGTGTGTAGAAAATCGATGCTCTACACACCGAATAATTCTTTACCGAAATTCACTTGTCATTATTATCTTCTATAATTATCGAATTTTATGCGATATACACATTGTAATTGCCTTCAAGCAAACATATAAATAATAATATATACTTTATCCAACAATGCTTCTAAAAAATAAAAAAAACATCCAAAAATCATATTACTATTAATATATTCACACAGGGTGCCTCATAATTACTCCTGTGTGTCAAACTAAGCTAAGTAAAGCACCTTATATTCGTGTAATAGTTTGGAGAACAATTATTAATGAGTAATAAATGCGGTTTTGTGTTAAATTCAAGCTTTGCTTAGTTTAAGACTTGCGGTCATGTCACGCTGAAAAGAGAATGACGTAGACTGTAACTCAAAGTTTCTGGAGTACCGAGGCGTGTTTGAAATTGTGCTCACATATACTTTGAAAGCTTCTGACCCAGTGGATATAAAGATTTTTGTTTATAAAATGGATTAAACATTGTGAACGCGAATAGAAAGATAGTGACTATTTGGGGACGGATGGGCAAAAAGAGACATTTATGAATTTTTCACATCAGTTCCAACAAGTAAACCACTTGTTGGAACTGATGTGAAAGATTCTTTGGAATCTGAGGAAATCTCTTCAGATCTCCAAGAATATTCTAACTAAAGTTGGCTGTTGCAAATGTAAAATGTTTACATAATTAAATAGGATTAAAATGCAAAATCGTTCATCTTTTTAGTTATAGCTTTTATTCACCATGCCATCATAATCTCGTTCCATTAGCGGGGCTTAAAATAAGCAAACTCTATCCCATGCAGAAGTGTAAGAACCCCTCAAGGGTATTTGCCGCTCATCCCACTTATGAGGGCTGTAAACAAGGGCTCATTTTATGTGAGCGCATAAAAATTGCGTCGAACCGTCGGCATTCCCCCTCAAGGGGGCGCCTCAGGTGCTGGGCATAAATGCAGCCCGGCCCTTTAAATCAAGGGGGCAGGTATTGCCTGGGGGATGGTCCCTGGGATCGACGCTATTAATTTTACTTTACCGGTCCATTGGCCGAAGCACACTGGACCCCGCCCCGAAGGACGGGTGGAAGGTAAGTATGAACCCCTCAAGGGATGTTCTGGATATGATATTAAACTCAATGGATGGTGAGGCTCCAGATCTTGATATTTAGCAAGTGTGGAGTACTTCTTCATTGCCATTATGCAAAGGTCCATTCACAACCGGAATGGTAGTACCTATCAGGGTCTTAAATATGGGTTGAAAAGATCTGTTTCGTATTCAATAAGACCGCGTGCACAAAATCCCTTGAGAAACAACTACACAAAAATTGGAAATTTGAATGTACAATGAACATTAATCTAAGTATAAAATAACCCCAGACGGATTGACATGCTATTAAAATTAATCTCCACATTATCGTTATCGCCAAAGATTGTCTCGCAATTATTATTTATTTATACCTTTACCTCATTATGAGCATAACTTTCTTTTTTCTTGATGGACAGTTTTAGGTTATCAAATAAAACAGTGTTAAAGAAATGTCATCGGCGTAGTCCATATTGATTGTAAAGCATACATCTATGTTAATATTTCGTTATATGCAAACTAAATTCCTAGTTCATGGATAATATGGAAATAAATTATATCCCTGTCTAACTCCAATGTTTACATTGAATGAATATGTAATGCTGCTGTTGATCAAGACTGTACAGTCGGTCTATTTTTATCCAATTGTATCAACAATTTCACACACGTACAAAGGTGGAATCAGAACCCAACATAATTCGGGAAACGTTCATATAAAAAACTAAAAACTACCAAGAACTCATTTTGAGGAACGTATTTGTATATTTGAGTTGCTTGTAAAATGACTCGGGATATTTGACTGATACCAAATTCCTTTAAATGATTTATTTCTCTATCTTATTACATGATCTGTTTCGATATGAATATGATATCTATTATTTATCTACCGGGTCTAAATCCATATATAGTCTCTCTTATGACTCTTCCTATCTTTATTTCCTTTATTCTGCTAAATAAAACCCTGACAAATACTTTCCTATAAATTGTGAGTAATGCTATCACAAAGTAGTTTTGCAATTTCGGATTGTCTCTTGTTTTTTGTAGAAATGGGATTTGTAATCCCTTTTGACCAATGCAAATAAAACTATTCTGTTCAGAATCCATTTTCTTTTTCAGATGGTTAACACTTTCTTTGAAGATGCGTGTGTTTTTCAATTATATTGATCCTTAGTCAGTGCAATCTTTGTACGGCTCTCAAATCCGTGAACTCCTTTGCGTTGAGATCAGCTTTCAATTTAGTTTTTCTTTTTTTACATTTTTTGTTATTTTAACGTTTTTATTTGATCATTTTTATGGCCATTTCTATCATGGAATTAGTATGTATTCCCGATTCACCTTTCTCTGGTTTCTCTTTTATATTCCTACCAATTTTGTTTGTCACACCTTCAACTTCTTTGTTAGTTGTTGGTTTAAACTATCCATAAAGAACATCAATATTTGAATCTAATCGTAGTAGTTCTTTAAATCGCCCAACAATCTTTATCTCGAACACTATAATGATCACGTCCATCAGCTTATTAATATTGTATATCTTGGTAGGCTTTCTTTGCTTTTTCTCCTCTCATTGTAGGCATCCACATATGAGCAGATATTAAGGAAAATTCCGAAACAATATCTGTTGTGTATAATGAGTGACAGTTCCTTATTTTGGACTTGTTGAAATATCAATTCAATTTGTTCTTTTTTTAAATTCCCTGTCATGTGATATCAAGGTGACTTATCCCTGTGTTTTGTCTTTGAACATGTCAAAGAAAGGTTATACTGGTCCACAGAAACAAAATTGAACCATCAGACATTTGTTCTTTTATCTAACAATGTTTTTTTAAAAACAGCACATTAATGTTCTCTTGCTCGTATGGATGTTTTCTTACAAAAAGACACAATTTATTTAAAGAAAAATCATATTCATTCCGCAGAAAGAAACTCACGTTGGACCTATTTACAAAACTACAAAATACAAAGTCACTAGATAATTTGAACAATGGGCAATAATCTTTGTAATGTTATCCGATTATTCAAACAAAATTCTATATCTTCTAAATATACGGGGTGCTAACATTGAAATAAGAGAAAAGTGCTAAAATTTGACAACATTCAGAAAATTCATAAACATATCTAATAAATTTTGAACTGATTTTAAATGATTTTCCCATCGACAGTTTGGAATACAGTGTATAACATTGTCATATTCCGCAAACTTTAATTATTTGCCTTGTCTCAAATATTAGACCCCACAAAAATATCCAATTCTCTAAACACAATGAGTCGTCAAATCAGAACAGAAACAGAGATTAGTGCATACCACAAATTAACCTTTTTGTTTTCATTCTGAAATTCCGACAAGAATATTCCAAGTCAAGTTTTATTATACAAACTAGAAGGAAAACTGCCATGATTTTGACAGATATAAAATATTTTCGTCATATGAAAATGGTACCAGAGGGATGAAAATGGACTATACATTTCAAATAAATTTGAATGATAGATTTGTGCAGTCAGTTTGTGTCTAACATCATTTTCCATAATCTAAATTCTTGAAAAAAGTATGTTAGCATAGAATTACTTATTAATACCATTCATTCCATACTAAACAAAACATGCAATATAATCATGGGTCGCGTTTAATGAGTGAACCTAACCAGCTCTCAGGGAAGAATCTAGTTAGCATATGCAAATGTCGTACTCATGGACGTAACAATTAATATTGTACACACATTATTTATTTTTAATGTAAACTAGAACTTGAAAATCCTAATAACGGACAGAATATTGGCATATGAAAAGAAAATCATAAAAAGAAAAGAATCCGTAAAGTCGGATGTTATATTTCCCTTTCTAAAATTGTTCCATTTATTTAGATAAATAAAATAATACACCTGAGATTTTCTTCTGTGTAGGGAAATTGAAATTTCGATTTACCTTGAGAAGTGACTGCGATTTAAGGAAATTAAATATGTTGAATTGACAACCCTTTAAAATACATTTTATTGCATTTATATCCATTAAACACATGGTAGATCATAAAAGGAATAAAATGCGATTAAGTTTGTACACGTTAAAATACGGGATTACTTACGTATGATTGGAAATTATGAATTGGATAATTAAATGAATAAAGATTTTGTTTATGTAATTAGATTATTGGTAATTTTAAAATTTATTTTTGTTGTGAATTTTGTGAAGGATTTTGGTCGTCTTACTTGAAGAACTTGTATGGTAGGTGGCTAGTGACTTTACAGCTGCTTTCTTGTAAGGTGCCTTCCAAGTTTTGTGCAATGCAGCACGCAGCATCCTTATGTATTTCTCATGTAGCTTTTTCTCTAACATTCTCTTCGTTATGTCCAAGTAGTGCAGTCATACAATTTCACTTATACGGCTTTATCAGAGAGATCGGATTTCTATTCTAATTTTCTCAGATATCAGATTTTTATCTGATAAATAACAGAGAACAATACATTTTTGAAAGGCTCAGTTGCATGAGATTATTTCACTTGTGTTTACGATGTTTGATCTGCTGATTTAAAATATGGAAAAAATATTCTGGATGCTCCCGTTTTCATGCAATTGGAGGTATTACATTTAATATAAATATTTTTTAAAATCTCAGATAATCTGAGATTTGTTTTCTGGTTTTTATTATTTATAATCTGCTGATTTCAAATATGAAAAAATGTGTTCTGTATGCTCAAGTTTTCATGCACTTTGAGGTATTATATTTTATCCTTTTGCGGCTGAATAAACTACTTGCGCGTTTATGGTATCAATAGTATATCTATTTTTTTAGTCAAATCTGATCATGGCTACAAGGAGACATCAATGTGAGAACGACTCAAGTGTTTTCTGTTAATTTGGGAATACACCACGCTTTGTTGTCAGAGGTGCAATATAACTTTGTTTGTGAAGCAAGCAATAAAGCGTACTTCGAACTTACTCTTAGTGACCAAGACAAGGAATGGTCCCTTATACTGTATGTCATAACTGAAAAAATGCTGTGTGGCTTGACGAAAGGGAAATGTAAGGGCTTACCTTTCGGAATTCCCATGACCTGACAGGAACCGAAGGCCACGAAAACTGTTTTCTATTTTTGTCTGGTAATTACAAAAGGCATTGTAAAGAAAACAACATACAATCCCATATCCTAATATCCCATAATCAATTCAACCTACTCTTCACTCTGATGAGCTACCAGTTCAAAGATCCTACTGAGTTGTTTCCATCTGAAGAAAAGAGTATCGACGAAATGATAGAGACTGACAATGTTATTCAAGAAATAGTGACAGATACTGATGATCCTTCATATGCTGCATCAAAGTCATCAACTCTTCAGCAATTTAACCAGCCAAAGCTGAATGACCTTATGCATGATTTGGGTATCTCCAAAAAGACCGCAGAAATGTCACTTTCTAAATTACAAGAAACGTTCTACTGCATAAAATCACAAAACTTTCATACTTTCAAATCGGGAGAAGAGGGTCTTTTTTGGATTTTTTAAAGTGGAGAATAAGTTTGTCATAATATCTTGGGTTCTTCTATAGGAATTAGGAATTCCATTGTATAATCCAAATGATTGGATATTATTGCTTGATAGTTCTAGGCACAGCCTGATATTAGTTCTACTACATAATGGCAATGTCTATGCAGCTGTTTCAATAGGTCATTCTGTGTGTTTATTAGAGGAGCATAATGACATTAAACTGTGATAGACCTACAAAAATACCATGAGCACAACTGGACAATTTGCATGTATCTCAAAATGATGAACTTCCTCTTTGGTCAGTTAAGAGGATTTACAAAATACATCTGCTTTATTTGCATGTAATACGGCCGAGCAAGAGACAAGCATTGGAACCAGAAAGAGTGGCCTTTACGTGAGACTCTGGAGTTGGTATGTCAAATATTGTCAATGATCCAATTGTCAGTCGAGAAAAGATCATATTTCCTCATCTGCACATGAAGCTGGGTCTTATGAAACAATTTGTCAGAGCATTAAATACTGAATGTGAGCTTTGTATATGAAATAGCAACCAATTTTCGTACTAACAATGGGTTTCATATACATGCAATTCTTTATAATGATGATATATTTTTGAATTGTTTATTTATATGCTTTGTTTTAGGGCATATCAATCATAATATCATTCATTTTGATATCTGGTCACTTACAGTACTTGTTTTTTGCTAAATGGTCACCATCTAAGTATTGAACAGACTCATTGCTGCTTTATTCCGGTGATCTAGTGGAAACCGGTTTCAATATGACTTGACCGTAAGACCGTTTCAAATTGTCTTGCAATAAAGTTAGACTATATAACATTTTCTTTTTTTATTCATACAGCAAATTTGATAAGAGTCCAATCACTTCTGATGACGACTACGACAGATGGACAAAGATGAAAAAAAAATAATTTTCTACTTTTTATTGTTTTTAGAAATTCGTTGAATTTTTCCATCGTAATGTTTCCTAATTTGATAACGAGTTGCCTATCAACGATTCTTTGTATCATCATCTGTGATGAGCGTTTCTCTAAGTGTTCCATCAACTTCTGTATTCTAGCATCTTGGCTGGCTGCTTTTAGCATTGATCTCCAGTTGCTTTCCCTGGCACTAACTTCATTTATTGTTTCACATGCTAATTGCGATTGTCTCTCTTCAACAAAACAACTGATTTTGTTTTTGACCGAGGTTGTATACTATTTGTTTGTTGTTTTTTTTAAATATAAGTTTTAGTATTTCTAGCTGGGCTTTCTTAGGATTTTGCACATCGGTGTTATTTTGGATTTGTTTTATAAGTAGGGATTCAAAGAGATACACCAGAACAAGTAAGACCACTACTGTATAGCTAAGAAGAAAGTGGCAAGAGTAAATGGTCTCTCTGTTAAACACAGATCAAACTGAGTTCAGGAACTGTTGTAGACATTATACACCAAATACAAATCTGATCTCAGTGATGAGTTAAAGCGAGCATTTGTTCAGGCGTAATCCTGTCAGTCTATATATACGGCGCACTACATGGACCCTATCGGAGCGCTTGCCAAATAAAATAGATAGAAGCTGCACGACGAGCTGCCTGAACAAATCCTGGAAAAAAGTCTCCCCCACCCCTCCCAGCTATCCGGTCATCTGCTCCCGATTACGGAAACCATCTGGATGAGGCGATCAAGACATGCCGAACATTGCTGGAGAAGCAAGAACGAACTCGAAGTAAGGTCGACCAGCCAAAAACTACATTAATCAACACAGTGCAGTTTGGGATTGCTGTGCAGGGGTCTTAACCACAGCACGAGATGATGATGATGATGATGATGATGATGATGATGATGATTTAATTAATTATTCTTGGGAAAATTTTCATCTAGAAATGTTGGGAAAAATTACGCTTGTGAATTTTAAAAGCTTGTTTTATACAAAAGCTTTTTAAAAAATAGACAAATGTAAAACATTTTTTCAAATTATCTAATGATATTTTTAATGAGCCATGTTGTTGATCCGGTTGGACGGCGTTTGGAACATTCATCAATCCGAAAGTAAATATCTGTATATATTTTGGGATACCACACACACACACCACACACCACCACACATATATAGACCACTCAAACTAAACTGTATTTTCTTAAATATTTATCTAATTGAACACTTACAATCACCATTCATATTCATGCTCTAAAAAAATACTATTTTTATTTTATTTTTATTACCCAAACATCAAATATGTGCGGCATACACAAAACCCTCACAAGTAATAATGTAATATATATAATATATAATTGATAAATTTTGAATCAATATTACCACGACCAGATAACTCGGCAAAAACACATTTCGACATCCGGAGCACTGGACAGCTGTTTCGACCTCCTTTGGTCTTCATCAGCAGTGCATACCACAATCTCCAGCCACTAGAGATTGAACCAGTGGACCACAGCGTGAAGAGCGGGGACTTAACACACTGGGCCACCAGCCATGCCACAAACAGAGAATGCCAAATCATCTAGTCAATGCGTAATATTAATTCAAATGCGCAGTCACCTAACCTACAGTGCTTCCTAGAGTGTCGCAAATGGTGTTTGCCGAGTTGTCTGGTACGTGGTAATATGGATTCAAAATTATCAATATATATATATAATCCTTCTTATCAAAAATTCAATATCAAAAATCATATATACCTTTTGACCATTAGGTTGCGTTCTGACGGATTCAGGCCCGAATTGCGGAAAGTCGTTTGCCATTAGAGGTGCTCCTTGCCCTCTGTAATCCTGCGATGGATAC
Source organism: Doryteuthis pealeii (assembly GCA_023376005.1). Lineage (NCBI taxonomy): Eukaryota > Metazoa > Mollusca > Cephalopoda > Myopsida > Loliginidae > Doryteuthis > Doryteuthis pealeii. The sequence goes on along the minus strand of CM042145.1, from coordinate 1,184,310 downwards.
ATGGCAAGTATTAGTTAGGTGACTGCGCCATTTGAATTAATATTACCATTGACTAGATTGGATTGGCATCTCCGTATTGTTGGCATGCGACTGGTTGGCCCCAGTTGTTTAAGCTCCCCGCTCTTCACGCTGTGGTCCACTGCGTTCAATCTACTTAGCGGTGGAGATTGTGGTAATGCACTTGCTGATGCAGACCAAGGAAGGTTCGAACCAAGCTGTCCAGTTGCTCCGTGATGTCGCAAATGGTGTTGCTGAGTTGTCTTGTTCGTGTATATGATTAAAAATTATCAATTACTATATATAATTCCTCTATCAAAAAAATTCAATATATATATATATATTTTTTTTTTTTAAAGAAATATAATGCGTTTCTTGATTCGTTGGGTGCGTCTTCATCGCAATGCCCTTTTAATAATTTGTGTTTGACTTTTCGGATGGTTAGACCGAATTTTCTAAAATTAGGGTAAATGCCTTAATTTAAAAATTATACATTAATTACAAGGTAAATATTTTTAAATGTTCTTATTATTTGAAGTTCATCATGTTTTTGCTAAATAAGCACATGAACGTTTTTAAAGTTTCGTCTCATTCTTTATATTTATTTAGATTACTAAATATATAATTCATTTTAAGATCTTTATATTTAGGAAGAAAATATAGGAAGTAGGAAACCGCGTGGGGTGTAATTGGGTTTTAAAGTCATGGGGAAATGGACTCGTCATCGCCCGAGTTCAGATCCTGGACGTGGTAATTGCCATTTCATTTAGCGCTAATATCCTTGCGGGAAAAGGTATGAATCCTCTTTCCCTCAGCTAGCGGCGTAAACTAGTAGGGGAGAACTTGCCTTTAACCTGGTTAGACAACCGCGTCTAGCGAGAAGGGGAAAACTCGAATTCAACCTCTGAACTTCCGCTAAGAAATTGACCTTCTGTTCGCATCCTGCTCATGAAGGAGGGGTTTTGTAAATATATATATATATATATATATTATATATATATATATATATATATATATATAATTAAGAAGAAAAATCATTTTCTCGAATAATATCTGCTTTGATAAAATTTGCTGTAAGATTATATATGCACTATAATACTAGGCAGGGTAGGATTTTCTAGGTTTATTTTTTTATTTGTAAATTTTTCAACGCGTTGTACCCCTGCACGGCCGTAATAATCTGAGGTTTGGAGTTTATCAGTTGGGACCCTAATAGCTCGGGTATCATAATTAGGAACACGATTCTTTTCCATAAGAACGGAAAGTACTTGAAAACCCACATATCAGTTGGTGTTTTTTTCGTATCATGATTAAATAATCCTGATTTTAACAATTAATAATAACAGGTATTATATAAAGGAAATTAAACATTTTGCGGCAAATACACATGCTATACACAATGAACTTACGAAAATACTTTCTACTAATTTGAATAGATTGTCTTTATTAGAAAAAAAAATCTAATTTATATAAACCGGTTATAAAGGAAAGCAGAAAGACAACAACGATTATTTTTGGAAAGGAAAGTAAAGCAAACAGGCAAAGTTAAAACGAAAGCAAAAGCAAACAACTACAGCAATATTTTAAACTTTCAACGACGGGTGATGCATTAATGCTGTCAAAAAGCTTTTAACTATGTATCATGTTGAATAATTATATGTGGCATGTCGTTAGAGCGTTGCATGTTAAGTTGAATTATTTGCTGTAAGTTAGCTTCTTGAATCAAACTTGGGCATAGTGAGTATGCGCATCACAAATTGTTATGCTTGCTTTCTTGTAACGCAATTATATGTTGGACATGACATTCAAGATTATACAGGTCGATTCAGTGTTGCCTGAAGATATGGATATGATCCATAGTGGCATTAAGCCAGCTGACTTCGAAATTGAATGTTAGTTAAAAAGAATCGACGTTTTGACTTCCTCGCCAAATGCGACACTTAACTAGGCAGGCATTCGTGTTGGAAATCTAATTATATATATAACATACATATTATATAATATATATATATATATATATATGCACGTGTGGTCGATGCAAAGTCATACATGCCCTTACATGTATTACATGGACACACACACACACACGCACACAACATATATGTATATTGTGCTACGTAGATATTACTGTTTCATCATCACTAATATTTTTGATGTCAATTTACGAACAATACTTTTTCATAAGATACCATCAAAAACTATTACCAATAAACTGTGCGCAATTAAATATCACCAATTCTAGTGGGTTGGAGATGTAGCCAATTGTTTACAAAAAAAAAGCATCTATGCATACATTTACCCTTGAAAGTCCTTTTAAAAATGATTATTGATATAATAATGAAATGTCAATTTGAATCCTTATTTTCTTTCTCAATTTAGGAAATACCTAATTTATAATCGACGTTACAAGTGAAACGCACCAAGTCATGGCTGATATATCAATTCTAGGGAAATAAAGAAAACGAAAAATGAAAATAATAAATTTTAGGAGAAGAAGTCGTGGAAGTCTTTGAAAATGGACCTCTGAGGAAATTGATTCAGAGCAATTTGCTTTTAAGTCAAATTCGCATGGGCAAATGACTAATTAATAAATAAAGCCAAAATAAAAAAGAAAATAAATCGTAAGCCTTGTAATTTTAATGGCAAGATAGAATTTTCGAAAGGGACAGAGGAAATACCAGAACAGAAAACGGACATGCCACCCAGCTCTCTCCTCGGGAAGTTGAAGCGTCCAGCAAAAGAGGAATTATTCGCGTGAGACGAAATTGAGTCCAAGTCCCGCGAGGAGTCTGGAATGTTGGAATGAAGTGTTTTATTAATAGAAAGGATTAGTCAGTTCTTCTTTCTCTGACCGGACAACCCATGCTGGGCTAAGCAAGTAAGAATACCGATGACGGACAATCTCAAAATATATCACTGTGTTCCCGTGTTATATTTCTATGTCTGTTTGCCTTTAACTTTGTATCCCTGTCTTACGCCAGAGTGACCACATAGCATGAATGATCCTGGTAGCCGGCTATAGCACAACACTAGTCCGCTACTAGAACCAATACATCAGATGCAGTTTTGTGTCATAATCAGGATACCCGCATTTTTTAGCGGAGTTATCTTTCTGCCGAGGATAAAGTCAGCTAATTCTATTGAAGTTAGTCTACTCCTTTACAATACTATCCCATTACTTACACTTAACATAAAATTATCCCAATTTAAATACCAAGATGGAAAAACTAAATGAAAATTGGGAAATTTTAACAAGTGTTTCAGGTATTAACAACAATTTTTTTCTGTAGCAGTAATATCTATTTAATCTATATTATCTATATATCAATTCTATCTATCAAAATCTATCATATCATATCATATATATCATATCATATCATATAGTATATATTATATATATATATATAGTATGATATATATACATATATATCATATCAATATCATATATATCATGAGTGTGTGTGGTACGTACGTATATATATTAATATAATATATTATATATATATATTATATATATATATATATATATATATATTAAAAGGAAAGTTTGTCGTTATGTACGTTGTCGATCTATAACTCAGAAAAGAGGAGTTCACTCAATTCGAAATCTTGCATTAGATTAATTAAGAAAAACACATTAATTGTGGTTATTGGATTTTTACTGATTAAGGGATATAATTGATAATTGTGTATCAGCAGAAGCTTGGCTGCTACTTATTTCACGCCGGGGTCCAAAGTAGAACATCATTATGAGTCTGCCCTTGCTTCTTCAGCGTTGTCCAGTAGCTAGTCTTACTCGGATGGTTTGAGTAATATATATATATATATATATATATATATATATATATATATATATATATAATTACTATTAGATACTAATACAGTTATTTAGATAGAGGAATAACACAAACCACTTAAGCTGTCGTATTGGCATATTCGGACATAATATATTGACCTGCCATACAATACCATGATTTATAAAAATGTATTTTTAATATTTTAAATGTTTTCATTCTATTTTACTTGATTATTTTCTTATATATATTAGATAATTCATACACATATAATTAATTTTTTTCCATTAATTAATAATTTTTCAACTCATTTATTAATACAAAATGTATATTGATTATAAATAATTCAGTATATTAGCATCAATGACATTCATTAACCAACGCTATGCAGATTCTAGATACCGTTCATAAGACCTGCCAAGGGCTATGGTCGATATCAATGGGTCATGAGTGTGTGTCATTCTGCCTGTGCTATCAGTGCCACCTGATAATTATAATTTCACTTCATTTATTTGTTTATTTATCTACTTATTATATATGCATTTTGTCCTGGGAAGGTATTTATGGCGATCCTTTCTTCTAGGCAAAATTTGGAAATTTTAGTATTTTGTTTTGGTTTGATTTTGTGTTCCCAAATGCTCCTAGTAAAGTGTTGTGTTGTGTACATATTTTTTGATTTTTAAATGATTTCTTGTTTGTTTACCTCCTCCCTTCGAAGAGCCTTCAATTTTTTAGGTCATTCGATGGCTTGGCATCCAACGTTAACTTGTAGACAATGTACGTTTAATGGACATTCCTGTTTTCTTTTGCAATTACAAGTGTTTTCTATTATTGTTTGGGTTGGGTTATATATAAATAAAGATTTATTGTGCATTTTTATAATTGGTAGCATTTTTTAGGATAGATACAACTGCGTTTTTATTATAGGGAGATTTTTGTATGTTTATAAGTAAAGCATGATCAATATCAGTGAAAGAGAATATACATGTATATAAGGATAGCGTAGGTATAAAGTCAACGGCGCTTGGTGATTGTCGGTTTCTATTCTATGTGATCACCAAATAAATGATGGCATATGACAGAAACTGACAGTCACAACGCCATGTTGAGTCTATATCTACACACCTGTATTTCCGTTTTGGTTGAAGAAATTAATTTGATTTAAAAAATAAATTTAGAAATTTCACTGATGCTTGCCATTTTAGTTACCAATCGTGGGATTTTTAAGTACGAATTTTACTCACAATTAGGAATTAATTTGTTACTGATTTCTGTCACACATTGTATTAGAGAATGTAGAAATTAGACTTTGATACTGGAGATGTTTGGGTTAAAATTTAGCAGCCATCCTTTGAAAATAGCAAATCTTGATGGCGGAATGGTTAGCATCGCAAAAACATTTTTCTTTAAAATATTTTACTATTTCCACCTCCTACGCCTGCTCCTCTTTATTGCAGCTATTTTTGCATCATGCGAGACACATCGATTCGTCTTCTTCGTCCTTCATATTTGCAAGTATTCACCTTGATGATTGTATCTTAAAAAAATACATGAAATTAAGCAGTAATGTGTCTTCAGCAAAAGGGTTGACACCATCAAAGTTAGTTTTAATCCTCTTTCAATGGCTGGTATTGTGTGTGTAACTACTTTTTGTCATTCATAACACTGGGGAACACAAATTTTTTTTGGTTAGATCTGACAATTGTTTTTGACTATTTTTTACCTCTGAATCCAAAAACCACTCAGTTTTTCTAATCACATCAACGTTTTGAGCTAAAGGATATCTCGATTTTTTCTGAAAAACATTAAAATATAATATCTCAAAATGTGTGCTTATTTTATGGTAATATTTTAATATATTATATATATATATAATATATATATATATATATTATATATATATATATTATATATATAATGGAAATAGTAAAACATTACACTGGCAACAACAAAATTTATGAGTTAGATCTGATACTTGTTTTTTAACTAACTTTTGGACATTACCCGTGTTTTTTCTCTATTATCCCAACATTTTTGAGTAAAATGACGTTACCCCGGTTGTAATGCTTAAAGAACATTAAAAAAGGAAACCTCCATGAAAACATAAATTTGATATCTATAATTCAAACAATACTTTGAATATTATTAACACAATTGCAACTACCTTCATAATCATTTGTACATTTTCTGTTTTAAGAAATCAAAAATCTTTATTACCATTAATTTGAAATAGATTAATCTTTTTGTTTTAAAAATATTTCATGAAGCCATAATTTTCATCTATTAATTTAAAAACTGATTTGCATCTTGGTTTGTTATTGGATATTTATCGCTAACTATAAAACACACCTAAACGAACATAATCTAAATTGGCTAATTCATTAAATTTGTGCAAGGAGCAGAATATAATCCTAACATTAATTGAACTATTGACGCCTCTGAAAATCGCATGTACTCCCATTATATATGACGAGAAAACATTTTAACCTATTGTAAATTTGAAACCATATATGCATGCGCTAAAAAGTTATTTCTTGTGAAAAATATAATAGTGGTCTTTCACAAGAGTCTGAGTGTCAGTATGTTTCCTCGGGTCTACTTCGAATATTCTAACCAATATTAGCAATGCTATGATTCTGTATAGTGTTGATATCAAATTTATGCAATCTTTTTTTCTAGCCTTTGGGAACTGTAACTAGCACACCAAATACAATTGGTATCATTATCCCTCTTGTGTTTCGTAGTTTTTCAGCGCTTTTCAGCAGAAATCTAGTTAAAATGAACAAGAGAGGAACTCCGACTGATAGACCAAAGGACAAGGAAACTGTTTACAATTCACAGCCGAGGGACGACATAGATAGACTATATGTGCCAATAAAATAAGGTGTCTCGCCAGTAATAAAGAATGTGTAGATACGATAATTCGAGCAGTCGAAGAATACACTAAAATGAGCAAAGAAATACTAATTGCAGAAAGCAGAAGTAGCAATCACAACATATGGTTGAGCACAATATAGGAAAAACAAGAAACAGAGCTGAGAAGAAAAACAACTATATGAGTACTTCAAGCGACAAACTGAGGAAATAGTACACCAGAAGGCATAGACGTGTAAGAACGGGAAAAATCAAGAGAGAAACAGAATCTCTTATAATCGCAGCACAAGATAATGCTACTGGAACAGATTATATAAAAGCAAAAATAGATAGGACACAACAGAATAGCAAGTGTAGAATATGTGGAGATAAAGACGAAACGATTAATCATATAATCAGTGAATTCAGTAAACAAGCACATAGAGAATTCAATACTATGCACGACTGGGCGTGGAAAGTGATCCACTGGGAATTGTGCAAGAAATTAAAATTTCATTATGCAACTAAATGGTATATGCACATACCTGAATCTGTCCTGGAGAATGACACGCATAAGATTCTTTGGGACTTTGAGATACAGACGGATCACCTCATCCTGGCTAGGAGATCAGACCTATGGTTAATTAGCAAAAAGAAGGAAATTTGCCATATCATGGATTTTGCCGTCCCAGCGATCTAACGAATGAAATTAAAAGAAAACGAAAACATAGACAAATACTTGGACCTTGCCAGAGTACGTAAAAAACTGTGGAACGTGAAGGTAAAGGTCGTACCAATTATAATTGAGGATCTTGGAACGGTCTCCAAGAGTCTCAAAAAGAATTTGGATGAATTGGAGACCAGAGGAAGAATCGGGACCATCCAAACTACGACATTGTTAAAATTGGCTAGAATACTCAAAAGAGTCCTGGAGTCCTGAGGAGACTTGCTGTCAGTCAGCCTCCAGTGAACCACCGGCAATGGCTGGAGTAAAAACCTCTGATGGAGCGAAATGATAATAATAATAATAATAATAATAATAATAATAATAATAATAATAATAATAATAATAATAATATTGGTAGTAACACTCCGAAGAGACCAGAAATTGTTCAGGTAATTAAATCTATTCATATTCTTAATTGTGGAAACACAATGTTTCGGCCGATTTACTCATTAGTCTTTACTTTGCGTATAACCTGAGTGGAAAATACGATTTTTTGTGAGAAGGTAATTTTCTAAATTCTCTTAAATTGTAATACAAAATTAAAGCCTAGGTTGTTTACAATATCAAGAATACGAAAAATAAGTTGAATTGTTCGACCAATTTCAAGTATATATGAATGAGATCAATAATCCAAATACCAGTTGAAACTCTTCTTATGCGGATTCCCTTTAATCTATTGTATGTTGATAGAAATGTCCCCAGAAGAATTGGAAAACTTTTGTTAGACAAAGAAAATATACAATTTTGTACGGACTGAAAAGACTTTTGTCCAGTAAACTATTTTCCATAGTCGGTCCGTTAAAAGCAAAGAAAGTTATTTCTATTTCTGGAATAAGGTATTAATTAAATCACTTTACATAGGTTACTAGATCCTTTATTGTATTGAAAAGTTTGTTTTCTGGTTTTATTCCCATGAGAAATAAATATGTGATCATTAAAAGTGACTCGTCCGGAAAAATAAGCTCTGATGCGTCTGAGTGACTAAATATCTTTTGGGACGTCGTTCTCCAGAGAAAGCTTGGTGGACACTATAAAACTAAAATAAACTGTTAAGTTAAGACAAACAAATAGATGTCTAAACTTTTCGTTGTAGAATATCCGATTTTCGTATATTTCTTTCAAAGAAATATTGTTTTAAAATTGCGTACTTCAAATTCGGCAGGAAATATAGAGTACCTGATCAGACTGATGTGTTCTATCTTTTTTAATCATCCTAACGAACGGAGAGAATGCAGGGAAAGGTGGTTTTGTGTCTCTTCAAATGATATTAAATGGAAATGGAGGTATACAAGTTGTATTTAAAGTATTTCTTATTTTTGTTATTTCCACAATGTTTCGACAATAATATACTCCGTATTCTTCTGGCGTAACATGCATCTCTCAAAGATAAGATAAGCTTGTGCTGGTCTCTTTCAACAAAAACAATATTCGACTTTCTTCTTTCAGAGGGATTTTTTCTCTGATCTTTTCAGATAACTCTATATGTTCTCTCTTTTATTCTGTAGAGTTAAAATCCGTACAAATCTGGCATATAGATTGATCAGATATTTTCAGTTATATTGCTTCTTTTATTTTTCTCGCTTTCCAACGATATTCCTTATATAAAACAATGGTTGTTTGGCCATTCAAAGACATGATATAAACCACCCTATATCAAGTCTTGAAATAACGAAACGTCGGAAATCAGAAAATGTCATGTCTTAAATCTTAAACATGTTTTTTTTAATCAGGCTTACAGTTCCAGATATATCATCGAAGTTACGTAATACTGAGAGTGCTTAATACGTAGATGGGTTACTTCTTAGAAATACCTGACACCTTATCTGAAGCATGTGTGCCAAACTAAGCAAAACTTATCAAATTCCATGAATGATATATTAATCAATGTTATGGAAAATCCGTACTAACAAATGGTACGTATGAGGGAATACGTCTATATTTGCACACGGCATGATGCTGAGTATTCGAGTGGCAACTCTAGTCGTCTTTGGTAATGATAGTCTTACAAGATACTGAAAGCGGGAACAATGCCTGACAAATTCCTTTCAAGGTTTGCAATTAACTTTTAACTTTTAATACATTATACGTGGTAGGTTAATTGTGGGAGACTGATATGAAAATCTGCTCACTTCACCACACATTTGTGCTTGAATTACCCAGATAACGTAAAGTGGAAATATTTCTGTCAGAGTAACTTATAAGGGGAAAGTACTGGAGTGGTTTTTCGAAGGTTTCCCCGACAAAACTGCTACTTAGTAAACCCCAGGAATCTAAGCTGAAATTCGAACCTGGTTTTCTAATTCTTTTTCCCATGCTGATAAAATTTTACTAAATAAATTGGGCTTGTTCTCCTTGCAGACTCACTAGTGTGTCATGCTTCAAAATCTAACCACACACACACACACACACACACACACACACACACACACACACACATAAACGAGTATATATATATATATATATATATATATATATATATATAATTATATATATATATAGACAGAGTAATTATAGACGAAATACTCCCCCGAAGTATGGAAGATGAGAAAGTTCAATGACATACTGCTTAGGCTATGCAATGCAGTATATAAACAAAATAGAATAGATAAATGGACGAAGGCTGCATCCTCCCATTGTCCAAAAAGGGAAATCTCAGAATTGCTAAGAACTACAGAGGCATAACTCTTACTGCCATTGCAGCTAAGATATATAATGCCCTTCTTCTCAATCGCATCCGACATGAAATAGAGAAAATCTTTAGGAAAACCCCAAAACGGATTCAGCAGAAATCGATCCACAACCTATCAGATCCTGACTATTCGTCGGATCATAGAAGAGATTCCGACAAAGAATCTTGAGGCAACACTGCTATTCATAGATTTTTCCAAGGCATTTGATTCCATACACAGGGGAAAAATGGAACAAATACTACTAGCATACGGTCCCCCCAAAGAAACGGTTGCCGCTATAATGATGCTCTACAAAGACACTAATGCAATGGTAGGCTCATCTGATGGTGACACAGATTTGTTTGACATAATTGCTGGAGTCCTACACGGAGATACATTAGCACCATATATATTTATAATATGTCTAGACTACGTACTCCGAACATCATTAAATACCATAAAAGAAAAAGGTTTCACACTAAAAAAGGTAAGAAGCAGGCAATATCCCGTACAGATAAACCAGATAAACAAATAAGCCAAACCAAATTGATAGTATGAAGTATTTTGTTTCTGTTATTTTACTGTCTATCTGATTAATACCACTTCATTGAGGACTATATCTAGTTTATCTCTATCTCTGGATTTGCTACGAATCTCGGACTAGATCGGCAAGCCCAATTCTATACCTGGTCGCTTTCTACGCCATTCGGTTATGTAAAATCGATCCATGTAGTTACAAACAGTCTCATGTTATTTACAATGAAATATTTTTTATTTTGAGTTTCAAAAGTATTTCCACGTATAAACAATCATCAGAGAATTTTGACACAGATTTCTTTCATTTTGAGAAATGAAAAAAACCCACTGTTAGCTTGCATTACTTAATAACTTTTTTTTTCGTATGTTCACTGCAGTGATTTGATGCGTCCTTGCATTCTGAATTCAGTGTTGACTGATAGCACCATCTTCAACATTTAGGCGTGAAAAAATGGACATATGTAAATAATTCCGTCATTTATGATGAGAACTGTATCGCATTGATATGTCTCGATTTCCGGAGACACAGGTAAGATGAAGAGAGGAAAACAATTCTACAGAAAAGTGTGTTCCAACAAAAAATGCCACTCATTTAGTGTAAACGTTTCCCACACTTACCACAAGAGGATTTGTGGTTGACAGTTTGTTGTCGCTAAACAGATGGTCACAAGTTTCAGCGGGGATGAGAAGGTTGCTATGACATTAAAGTCCCAGAATAACATATTTACCCAATCTTATAAAACAATCACCGAGTTAATTTGTATGTTAGAACAAAAGCCTACTTGTCAAAGAATGTCAGCTTTTAAATATCAGCATATTGCTTCTTGGACAATAATACTTGTTGACAATTAATGGATAGTTGGAATTTACGAAAAAAATCTTATGATATATAACTTATATCGCACATCATTTATTTGATATTTTGTATAACAATTACTGTGTTCCGAAGATTTTCTCCATTTATCGTAAACAATTTTTATATTCCTTATTGATCCTGTTTAGAGTTGGTTTTTGCGTTAAAACAATGCATTCATTTATTCGATTCTTTTTTTTTTCATTTTTTTTTCTTTTTTCATTTTTATTTCTTTTCAAGACGATCGGTCTCTGGGAAATAGAAAGCTAATGTCGATACTAAGATTAAAACAACAATACAAAATTAAAATGTCGAGTATTTTTTAATGAACAAATATCATCTTAATAACAAGCGTAGAAGCTTATGCTAAAAACTTAAGGAAAAAGAAATATATATTGTTCACTTTCAACCAAGTAATCATTATTCAATGTTGGAAATTCAAAGACAGTAAATAAACAAATGACATTTTAGCAACTGATATTTTATTTTAATATGAAATCCAACCGATATGAACAAGTAGGAATGTTCGTGGGAACAGCGTGAGAGAATAAAATGTGGTCGTCAGATTCATTATTGGAAACCATTGAAATCTAAGTTGAGTGCGTCTGTATGTTTGCTGTTGAGTTTACTATTGTAAGCTTTGTAATTCTGGTAAGTACGACCGATAATAAGTTAAACACGTGCACACATATGGAATAATTACTTGATTAATTTCAGTTCACATATTAAATTAGGATAGCTAAACAGAAAAAGAAACCAACCGATTTGCAAAGATAATAAATTAGTTATAATGTAGCAGGAATAATTATCGAGTGTTTTCACCGTTTTATTAGTTTTGTTAACTAAGTAATCAAGTCATTCATTTAGTTAATTGTTATAGGATCTTCATTAAAAGGGTCGGATTTCATTCATTCTTTCTTTCTATTCTCATATTTTTCGTAACTGTTCATTCTTTCTTTTGTTCAGCAAACAAGAAAAAGAAAGAATGAATGAGATACTTTTCTTTCTTTCTTCTTTCTTTCTTTTAGTTTTTTATTCTCTTCTTTTCTTGCTTGCATCATATTCTCTATACTTGTCACTTTTTGATTCTTTTTCTTTCCTGTTATGTTTTTATTTTATTTTCCATCTATATTATTCTAATCATATCTATTCTAATCAGCCCAAATATCCATCTCTCTCTCTCTCTCTCTCTCTCTTCTCTCTCTCTCTCTCTCTCTCTCTCTCTATATATATATATATATATATATATATATATATATATATATGATGAAACTGGAAGTGAATCCGACGGTATGTTGAAAGAATGAATAAAGGAAAGAAAGTATAGAAAGGATAATAAAGGATAATTTTATTCAATAACACTTACACGTGTTTCGGTCAGGGGTTTATCTATGCGTAAATATTTAAACAATTATTATTTTTAAATAAACAAATGAAATGAAATAATAATGATAGAAAAAAATGTAGAAGTGTTCCGCACACAAAGAAAATTAGACCTTTATCAAAGTGAATCCTTATTTAAAATTTAATTTTAAAGATTCCAATGCCAAGGTCCTCCAACAATTTTTTCTGCAGATTTTCGAGGAATTCTGCTGTAAAAACGCAATCAGATCGTCTGTTATGCCACAGCCTCGTAGTCTCCATTGTAATTCTCCAGTTCATGTCTGATTGTTTTTACATTGTTCAAGGAGCATTGGGCAGCAACCATAATCTCCTTATTTTGATGGCCGGTGCAGATCAACATGATACAAGTTATTCTCTTCCATGATTTAGGTGGGTTCCAGTCATCCATTCTGTTTGTCATGTATATATATATACATACACACAAACACACACACACATATATATATATATATATATATATATATATATATATATGAAGCAATTGCCATAACAGCTTTACAAAATATAAACATTAGACTCGGTTTATTCAACATCACATCATTTTAGTCAAAATAATCATTAATAACAATAAGATTCCAAATTCAAACCAAACTACCAATCCAGACAAGACATAAACACACCACTATAAAAATACAACCACCTCCTACCACAGTATAAATGTTAACCACATCTTCAACAGTATCAACAAATGACCCACATTCTCCCCCCACACACTATGGTATCAACCATGACCCTCATTCTTACCTAATATCTCTCAATTTTAACAAACTTTTCAACTCAACTACCCCACTAACCCAAACCTCTACTTTAACATCAATGATTTCTACACTGGATGACACAGACTACTACACCCACATTGCCAACACTGGATGACACAGACTACTACACCCACATTGCCAACATGCGACCAGCACTACTCATAACCTAACAAGATTTTATATTTACTTCTGAAGAAGGATGCAAAAATAGAAACGTTATAGCGACGACACTACCATCTAAATATGTTTCTTTGGAAGACTTCGTGGTTTTCTATATGTTTTCACATATTGTCGAATTGATTTCCTTATTTTATTACCGGACTGTCTAACCCAAATATTGACACGAAAGATCACCACATGACTTCTGAAACATGGATAACTTCAGGCTGATCCGTAAGTACAAAAACCTACCTATTTCCGCCCACTTCCTTCGAAAAAGGAGACATTTTCGCATCAACTGCATACATCAGAAGGTCGCACCGTCCAGTATATACAGTGTTCTTAAATCTTCCAATAAAATCTTCCCTGAAAACTTGGTACAGTACCAAAAATTCTCCGAGAAACAAACTTTTGAGGAAGCCAGATTATTTGTACTTAGCCTATGGCACAACAAGTGTATGCCAGACAGCACCGCCGAGAAAATTAGAACAGAGATTTTCCATGTACACCACAAACAGATTTCTAGACTGAAACAAGAGTTACGTTTCCTAATCAACAAAAGAAACTGGAACCTGTCTCTAAAACTCAACGCTGGAAAGACAGAGTCCCTTAGCTTCGGTCTAAAATTTGCCACTGGGACAAGAAACTGAAACACAAATAAACTTATAAATGGGAATTATAAACACCACAGCTCTGACATCAAACAAAAGCTTCACACAAGAATAATTGCTGCTTCGAACAATCACAGGACCGACGAGCATGTCTTACCGAGAAGATATATTAATGCTCTAAACACTCTAGCCACAAACAATGACATTGTCATCTCACCTTCCGATAAGGGCGGCAGGGTTGTTATTATGGACATTACCGCCTAGAACCAGAAAATAATGGACATACCCACGACAATAACAGTTACAAAATAATCCCCTCAAACTATTACAAAAATATAAGAATTTAACAAATACAAAATATGGTATTATTTGATTAATTACTACCCCATTATCAGAACTATGGCCTCCCCAAAACAGATAAACCTGAGATACCTTTAAGACCCATCATCACTGAAATAGGATATAACGCCAACAACATTGCATAATTTCTAGTTAAAGCACTATCCACCCTAATAGGAACAATCAGCGATGCTCACATAAACAACTCAGGTTCAATTCTTAATAAAATAACTAACGCCAACATAACCAAGAAATCTTTGTACACCAACATACATGTTAACAAACGTATAAAACGACTGGAAAACCACCTTTCAAAATGACATTAGACATTACCGGTCTAAAAATAATCAAAATATATACTTTATGCACATCTCACTGCTACTTTCAATATCATAACACATTTTATAAGCAAACATGTTGTCTATCTACAGTTTCACGCCTAAGTGGCATAGGATTTCTAGAATCTGTCCCTTTTAGATATATTATTCCTAACAACTCCAGCTACTTACGATGGATAGACTAAATCCTACTTATTTACCCACAAGAAACAGATACTACATAATTCACAAACAGACTGAAAAAAATTGACCCCACCATACAATTTACCCGTGAATAAGAATCCAATATCTCCTACATTTCCAGACATTCTACTCACTAACAATAATGACAAGCTAGAAATCAAAGTCTACCACAATCCCATCTCAAAAACGATCACATACATTTTTACTCACACCATAATACTCAACATCAAAAGAGGAATTATAATAGATTTTAGCTTCGATCTCTCCGCATCTGCAAACATAAGTACTTAAATGACAAGTTCAACCACATAGAAAACGCATTACTAGACCTTCTATATATCAAACACTTCATACCACGTCTAAAGCCCTCAACATCTACACAAGGAGCCCCTACACATTCAAACTCTCCCACAGATACATCCTTTTTACTCAACAAATCTGACTATAACGGCATATGTAAAAACTTCAACAAAATGGTCACCCTGGTCTTGAAAACGCCCAGTAACATACTTAACACACATTCGCGACAACATATAAAATGAGAAGCGGGCGTATATATGATTCCTTGCATGGACTGCGACAAAAGATACATAGGCGAAACCACCAGGAATCTTTAAAACGGATATATCAACGTAAGCGTAACATTAGATTAGGTAACACCAACAATTGTCTGTTCCAAGATATATCTAAAACTAACAATAATTTTAATTTCAACGGCGCTTTGATACTAGTCTACATTCACGACAAAACGTTAAGACACAATTTCAATGTAAGTGCCATAACAGCTTAACAAAATGTAAACAGTAGACCGGCTTTTTCAACATCTCATCATTTCTAGGAAAAATGATCGTTAATAACTATAAGATGCCAAATTCAAACAAAACTAGCAAACCAAAGACGACATAAGCACCCCACTACAATAAGAAAATACAAGTATCTCTCTCCCACCACAGTATAAAGGTTAACCTCATTATTCAACGTTATCTGCAAATGAGCCACATTCTCCTCCTACCACATCGTCATCCCAAAAAAGATGCTATCAACCATGACCGATATTCCCACCTACTACCTCTCAATTCAAACACATCTATCTACTCAACTCCCACATTCCCCCAAACCCTAATATCAAGGACAGCTACACTGGGTGACACCGATTAATACCCCACTTCACCAATATGCAACCAGCATTGCTCATAACCAACAAAAAGGATTTTAACATCTCCACGCACGATTTGACCACGAATCATGAAGAGGTTTGAAAAAACCGAAACGTTAAATCGTCATCCTTACCTTCAAGATAAATATTCATTCTCTGGAACGCTTCATGTTTTCTATATGTTCCACACACACACACACACACACACACACACACATATATATATATATATATATATATATATATATATAACTGTTATAACACTAACTTATCCGATTAATACTTGTAATCCAAGTATTGGAATTAATCCAAGTATTGGAATTAACTCAATATCTTTTACCGGTAAGTTATCCCCTTCATATATATATATATATATATGGTCGGGTTAGCTCTTTCGGTAGAGCGTGCAACTAGGAACAATAAGGTTCCTGGTTTGATACCGGCCCTCGACAACTCAGTGTATGAGTAGCATAGGGATCTGTGCGGTAAAGTGAGGAGCTGACGGTAGGTGCGGCGATCTGTCTCAGACGCCAAAACAATCTCCTAGGGAAAAGCGGATAGATTCCCTCGCTGCCAGGCTAATACCGACATTGGCCCATCCCGACGTCTTTTAATTCCATATGTGTGTGTGTGTGTGTGTGTGTGTGTGTGTGTGTGTGTGTGTGTGTGTGTGTGTGTCTGTGTCTGTGCGTGTGTGTGTTTGTAAGCGCATATGCTTAAATGCTTGAGAAATATAGAATGTATGTCTGAGATTCGCGTTCTTTGACTGCTTAATTAATTATCCTTATCTCTTTATGACATATGCATTAACTTTCATACTACGCATTTCATTGCATTACTATTTATATTGATATGAAGGTGACATCTTTTGTGTTATCTCGTTAATATAGAAATGAAGTGATTTACTTATTCAATGAACTTAATTTACTATATCCTTTCCCCCGAAAACAACATTATTAATGGAAAACTAACAAGCAAAAAACAAAAAACAAACATACAAACAGTAGTAACACTAATTAAATTTGCTCAAGTTTACTGTTTATCCTGTTGTCTCGTCTCCATAAATTACTATGGATATCAGATAACTGAATGGCAAATGATGTTCGCTGAATAGCAGAGCTGGAAACTCGAAAATGTTTGTTTACATATGTGTGTGTGTGTGTGTGTGTGTTGTCTGCATGTGATATCTTATTTACATTGTTATTCAAACACTTTCCCTTTCAGAAACTACAGTACGTGTTTGTCATGCCAAAACAAAACATGATAAAACGAAGAAAACGTCTTTTATATTAAATAAAAGCAAATCTGCAATCGATCGTTATTTTATTCATCTCACGATTCACACATTGAACCTTAGAAAATCTGAAATCTTTTCTAATGTCAGATAATTCTAAGATTTAAATTATTTCCCAAGTCTGGTATTGATGTTACAATCGTAAGGCACCCTGTGAGGAGGACGCTCATAAGATAAAGCAACTAAGCCCGATTTTTGTGCAGTATATTTTTGTTGTATAATTTAATGTTTATAATTAAGAGGACTGAAGTTGTAGAAAAGCATGTTTTAATTGTTTCATAGATGAGTTGGTAGAGCATTCATTTAAGAATCACCAGGTTCTGGGTTCGATACTGCTACTCACCATCTCAATGCTCGAATAGCACAGCTTGGGTAATCTGATCTATGTAGTAAAGCATCAGGGAGCAAAATAATCTCCCTGGTCTGGTGCTAGTGAAAAGGGGATAGACTCCATTGTGGTTCGGCTGATACCAACAATAGGCTACTCCACCTACAGATATTGATATATTGGAGAGTACGAATCAATATACAGGGAAGAATGGATTAATATTAATATACAAGAGGGTAAGGAATGATATTGATATACATGAGAGTACGGATTAATATTATTATAAGAGAGAGTACGGAATGATATGAATAGAAAGGAGAGTATGGATTGACATAGATATGTGGAAGAGTATTAATTGATATTAATATAGGAGAAAGTACAGATTAATATTAATATGGGAGAGAGTATGAATTAATATAAACATAGGAGAGAGTACGGATTAATCTTTATATAGGAGAGAGTATGAATTAATATTAACGTAGAAGAAAGTACGATTTAATATTAACATAGGAGAGATTACGATTTAATATTAATATCATTGATTATATCACAATGGACACATTCATTTATGCGTCCGGGTCCGCTTACCATAACGGTTATTGTCTTAGGAAATGGACTCGTTAACCTAAATTCAAATCCTGGATGAGACTGTTTGCGTTCCACCTTGTTTCACCAGTGTAGTAGAAGTAAAACTTTGAATTCAAACGGGCTTTTCTTTGTTTAAATATTATGTTAAATCCTGCTTGGCAGATGGGATGCTATATATTCACATATATATCTTGTCTTTTTAGTAAGCAGACAGTCACACTGAGAAATATGGAATCAGTGGTTTGAATATTGTCGTAGGAAAACGTAATTCTCATGTCAATAGCTGTACTATGAAGACAGGTTATTGTGCAGATTTATTTTTTCTCTGGTGGTGTCTAAATTGATCTACACAATTACATTACAATTACTCCACAGTATCTATCTATCTATCTATCTATCTATCTATCTATATCTCTCTCTTTCTCTCTCTTTCTCTCTCTCTTCGCTATATATATATATATATATATATATATATATATATATATATGGTTTTTATTGGAAAGACTAAAATAGGCACTATTTTCAATAATTCTGTATAACCATGTAAGCTAAAAATCAAAATGATTCATTTTCAATTTTTGATTAGAATTCAAGGTCATGGTATTTTGTTTTACATTAATAGTATCTTATCAAATTGATATGGCCTTGCCGTATTTAAATAATGGTTTATTACCCTTTCTGTTAAGCCTGTACCCATACGGGCTTACATAGCATTTTTCTCAGCTGCTAAGATCCCTCAGGATTTTCGACGACGTCACGTAAGTTTTTTTGTCTGAAAAACTAAAAGAGGAAGTATTTTCAATAACATCTTTCGAAGACGTAAGCTAAACATTAACAAAAGTATTGCTTTTAAATTTCCATTAAAAATTCCAAGTCGTATTGTGTTTTGTTTTACTTTAATGTTCTTCTTCTCCAGCTTCCTGTCCCCCCCCCCTAAAAAACTAAAAAAACACACAACTAGACAGAAGAGAACTGATCTATACTAAAATGACAGGGACACGTAAAACTTATAAATCTAGAAATACCGTTCTTGTTCCTTTATTTTTCTTCGCGATAGCAGTTCATTGCAGAATATTTTACACGTCATAGAGACGTGTAAAGCCAGAGAACATGGGAAGCAGAATGGTGGATGTTAGACGTGACAGTTGAACCCAAAATGGGCCAACGGCGTGTTTCACAAGATGCTGGGTGGATGAATCCAAAGCGAGTCAACTGCCAACATGAAACAGTTCAGTAAGGAAACTACTGTTTATCATCTCTCAGCCTAGCGTCATTTGACATGTTAATAAAATAGCCAATATTTTCGAAAGCATCGACCCAATCTAAAATCCCCACGACAGCATGCAAATCCCACAAAGCATGCTGCATCGTAATTCGAGCGTTTACACAACGGGCGCGCTTTGAGGTTAGAGCCATGGCACTGTGTTCGAAAAAACAGATACAGAGCCCCAACGGCAACATCAAACCTCAAACCACATTACTCTTACCTCAGAAAAAAAAAGATGCACAAACCGGTAATGGCTGGACGTTTGTGTTGGCATCTGCATAGAAAAACTGCATTACTGCGACTATAGGAGGTGTAGGAATTCTTCTCAGTCCTCGTTCTCTAAAATCGCTAAAGAGTGCTACGTTTAATAGTAAACATTTTTGATATTGGGAGTAAATGACGGGCAATCATTTAATTTGGAAAAAAATGATATACGATGTTTGTAAAGAATTTGAAACACGGAGACTCGAACACTCCATCTTGAAACGAGATATTCAGAAACAGATATTCAACCTGGACATTTTTGTAGTATATGCAGAGGGGTTAGTCTGTCCACAGACGGATTGGCTAGTCATTATAAATGTCATTGTAACAAATACTCTCAGGCTGATTCTCCACAGGTTCTTAATCAGCAACCTACAGGTAATTATTATCAACATCAAAGATAGTCTTTTTGCTTGTCCCATATGCGACAAGGAATGTATATGTTTATATAGATGCTTTTTATGGGATTGAGGAGATGGGATTCTTCTGTTAAGATGTGGCTGTCACTATATCACAATTTATGTATGTGGGCAAGTGTGTGTGTGTGTATTCGTGTGTGCACGCAAAAATACACTCACCCAAGTACAAAGAGAATACACACGTAAAGTAAATACACAGATGCAAATTCAAGAAGGGCAAAAATACGCATACATACACAAAAAGAAACACTTACAAAAGGAGACATTTTCTTGTTGTTGTTGCTTCCAAACACTGATACTCATAAAAAAAATTCATCGAAAAGAAAAAAAAAGAGGGGAGGAAATAGAAAAGAGAACGAGTGGAAACTAAAAATTCTAACCCTATCACTCCACCCCATCCGTTGATTTGAATCCATGGAAATTAAACTAAGAACGAACGGAGACATAACCGACTCTATTTGGTAGCTAAACTTTCTGACTTCATAAAACAATCCACACATTAATTAAAGTAAAGTACTTCAATGATCAATATTTCTTCAACAAAAGGTAGAGGAGAAAATTATGGAATCACGAAATATTGAAATAAAAAATCCTGGAATAACCAAAAAAAACACAGCAGTATTTTGCTGCCTGTTGTTTATTTTGTATGAAAACCTCAGTTTTTTTTAAGGCATGAACTTCACCACGAAACACAATATTTTTCATGGAGCTGCTTCCAGCTATCTAGAATAGAGCTTCCCATTTTGAACCCTTGTTATGGCCATTTTGTAAAGAATTTCCATCATACATTTTCGATTAGATTAAGATCCAGAAATATGAATTTCATATCATCAAGAATATTATCTATTGGTGGGATTAGAAAATACTCCAAACTTTTTAGCTAAACTTATTGATTTTTGCCAATATATATTTTGTATATCGAAAATATTGCTGATCTTTTTCTTCATTCTTAAAATCAATAATAAAAAAAATGCGACATCTAATATAAAAAAACAATTGTTTAACCAATAAATAAGAAAAATGATATCTCGGAAACAAGTGATAAACTGATTTTCTTTTGAAATAATAGTTCGATGCCAAAACTCATAAAAAGAAGCATTCGGCTTAATTCTCATATCAGATCAGTGCAGAATTTTGACGTCTTTTATTTATTTCATGTTTGATTTGTAGGCGATTTTAATAAATACAGTTCACGACACTCGTGTCGTTATAAAGAGAATTTATTTATTCCCTTTTTTCTATTGTTATATAAAACTGTCTTTCTAGCCTCTCCATAAAGAAAACCAATAAACCCTTCGACATCCGTCAGCACGTTGTCATTTACATATTGACACAACATACCGGAAGATCAAATAACTGTACTTTGTATTCACTGGGTTATCACTACAGAAATTACAGAGAATTGTTACAAAATATTAACACATATAAGAAGAAACGAAACTTGGATAGCGTGAAAGAAGAACAGAAGAGATAAATACTTGAAATATATAGATGTCTGCTGAAGCGTATAAAGGGTCTACGCTTTTGATTTAAAATGAGTAAAACATCTAAATATATGTCAGATCGAAAAAAAGAAGGACGCAGCTTATTATATGATTTTATAACTGTAAAGAGTAAATCATTCTTTTTAGTTTCCTTCTATAAAAGCTATATCTAAGAGTATTGAGGATGCGTCCTGCGTAACGGTTATCGTTGGAGAAAATGTAATCCGGGGAACCGAGTTCAAATCCTGGACGAGGCTATTTGCGTTTTTTTTGCGGTAAATGACTTTGGGAAATCCATGAATCTATCTCTTACCACTGCTTCAGTTATATATACATAGTAAGAAGGATTGAGATGTTCAGCTTTGGTTAGGCAAATGGTCTATGAAAAAAGAATTTTTTGTTGCAACTGAACCCCTAACAGGTGCATGACTCGTTTGGTAAAAGATTTTCATTTTACTATTATTACTAGGTAATTAGTAAAAATATTAGAAATTGCCAAAAATGCTTAAAAAGGGTCAAAAAAAAATAGTTAAATAATAAATGTTAATAAAGAATAGTTAAATAATAATAAAAGGTTAATAAAAATAGTTAAATAATAATAAAGGTTAATAAAAATTAGTTAAATGATAAAGAATAGTTAAATAATAAATGTTGATAAAGAATAGTTAAATAATAAATGTTAATAAGAATAGTTAAATAATAATAAAAGGTTAATAAAAATAGTTAAATAATAAAGGTTAATAAAACAAATTCAAACCAGCTTTAACCCGCTTAAAAATTGACCGCGTGTTGCATCCCGCTCGTCTAGCAACAATCACCAAATGACGAGAAGAAAATATTATTATAATACTACCTGTACCATATAAGATTCGACGCATGTTGACCTGTGAAATTACATAATTAAACCATAACTCAGATCTCACTGCCTCTTTACCTACATATCATTATTATTTTATCATCAATAGTTCCTCCTATTCTCATCACTCACATTTTATTTTATATTCTTACTCTCTCATTAATATTTTTCAATCTAGATTCTCTATCTTTGCTTATATCTAAACATGTGACGTACGCGTGCATTGTTGTCTTCTGTTATTATTAACACTACACGCTATTGAAGTTTTAATTTACATTGACGACCGTGAAATGTTCGTGATATTATTGTTGAAATTAATTCCGCATGAACAACATACATCAACAACATAACAAGATTTACGAGCAAACAAATCTCATATACGAATTCATTTAACACTGAGGGATATGCTTGTCCAACCTTAAACAGCTACTTATTTCCAATATCAAACAAAACATTCATACCTTATCTAATCGTTTTACCTGGCATTTATAGGACCAAATTGCAATCAAATCTCAAATACGACCAAATATTTTTGAAAAACACACGGATATTATACAATATAAACTATATATATATATATATATATATATATATATATATATATATATATTATATATATATATCTGTAAAAAGTATTTTGGCGTATTTGATACGCCATATATATATATATATATATATATATATATATATATATATATATATATATATATATATATATATATATATATATATATATATATATATATATATATATATATATATATATATATATATATATATATATATACCTCAAGAACCATTCGGGGGAACCTAGATAGATAGTATCTGACTCATGTAGGACCTTATAATCACACTACTTAATATATTGAGTACTTTTTACATATACAACTTAGAAAACTCCCCCGGTATTTCATCTTTTGGCCACTACATACGGTACTGATTATTATTATCAAACAGTACGGATGTGCCGGTCTTTTCTTTTTTTCAATTTTTTCCCCAAATGTCAGTTTGAAAAAAATGTTGAAATGAATTACCTGTTTTTTTCCACACCGGTAGAGTTTAGAAGTAAAAAATGATAAATAAAATATATATATGACCAGATTGAAATGAGTTTTGGAACACCAGAAAGTGAGAGAAAAGTGGAAGACAGTAGTAAGAGAAGGGGTAAGAGGAAAATAATTCATGAAATTAAAATCATTGAGAATTCGTATATTTTAGTGTGCCCCGACCAATCTATGAATATGTATTTTCAATTTTCATTTTTTTTTTATTTTAACCCTTTACAACTCTAACAATAAAAGAAGCTAAGAATTGAAATTGTGTCCATATTTTTAGTTGAAAGATTTCGCCATTTTATTCAAATTAAAATGTAACCGTAAACTTGTGTTTTGAAACAATTTTAATTTTTCCACAATTCTTTGTACATGACAACAATTTAAATTAAGTTCATACTTACTTGTTGTGTTAAAGTGAAAAGAAATGTATTCGTTTAATTTATTTTCCTTTTTAGTCCTAAAAATGTAATGATAAAAAGAAGCTGAGAATCGAAAATTTAATTTCTTCGTATTGCAATATCAATTTTTGTTTAAACTTAAAAACACATTGGATTAAACTTTCTAGCTGGTTCTCCAAAAAGTTAAGACGTTTTTTTAGAATTAGTATTAATTACTAAACAACTATTTTCATAAAAGCATTAAATTCAAATTTCGCCTCTGGAATTAATCATATTTAAACATCAGAAATACTGGAAATGTTAGAATAACTTTGGTCTCACAACTTAATTGTTTATTACATAAACTACCAAAATAAATAATGGCCTGCAGTGGACATTTTATCGAATTGATTTATTCAACTTGGAGATAAGTAATTTTTTAAATCAAAAGTTAAAAACTACTTTTACTTAGCAAGATGTGTAACTAAATAATTAACCCTCAGCTACATGTATGAATCGTGTTGTTCAGTATTTATTTACAGTTTGTGAATAATCTGCGCTTATTGTCCTATGCTTTCTTGTTTAGTCTTTTAGCAAGTTAGGAATTGAAGAGCCATTACTAATGAATACCAAGTTTGAACCTCGCTGGATGACCCATAGTTGTGACAGTGTGTCATTCTGACTCATATTTAAAAAAAAAGATTTTGCTATTGAAATTTAATGTGATTATGTGTAACATGTGATCAAATTTGGAGGTTTTGAATAATATTTAACACAGCTTAACACCTGTACCCCAGCTATGGTTAGAGGAATTAGAACAGGATACCCCCGTTGATTGAATAAATGGTTGGGTTCAAAGTTCTTTTCGACAAAAAGGATAGCGAGTTCGCACAGATGGTTCCCGATTTCGAAAAGAAGGCTCCCGAGTCCGACCAGGAATACTTGAAGAAGGCCAAAGGGCACATCGGCCGAAACGTTGCACAGATAACAATAAGGATGAGGACAATAGTCCAAATAATGCTAAATATCAAGCCTCATATCAAAAGTTCAGAGACATACGAAATAAAAATGTTTCTTACTAACATTTACTTATCAGTCTCCATCTCCCTCATTCTCTCCCACTATATTACTCTCTCTCTCTCTCTCTCTCTCTCTCTCTCTCTCTCTCTCTCTCTCTTCTCTCTCTTTCAAACATACACACATATATAAATATTTAAAGTTTCTCCTCTGAAATTCTAACTGTAAAAATATGATAGAGCAATTTATACTTCCTCGGAGGAGATATTTATGGAATGTTAATTATAGAGCATTTTCTTTATTTGTTTATTTGTAATCAATTACAATACAAAATCTGAAAATAAAATGCGTCTGGACATTTATTCGTATGCTTGTCGTAACGAAAAATCAAGTGAATATAAATTAAAAAATATATGCTGATAAAATATAACTGGTTAGATTAGAATATGGTCGGTTTACTTGAGACCAGACAAGTTGAATTGTTACAGTATTGACTATTAGAATAAATGACCAAATCTAAAACAATATCTATAAAACTACACTATCAATAAAATCAAGCATTATAAAACGACATGACAAAAAAATAATTACAATTTCACAAGTAATAACAATAATTTTAAATGATAATAAAGATCTACAATAATTGAAATAATTATTTAATGTGGCATTTGATGTTTTTTGACGCCTTGAATATCTGAATACAATGCCATAAAGTTTATTTTCATCTCGTTTTTGCACAGTAAATGACTGAGTTAATACCGACAATCGAATAAAATAGGAGACGGTCTTCTATAAAAGAATTTGAATTTCTAAAAATCAACATATTAAAGGGAAGAGGCCATGTGATCATCAGACGAAGATAATCAATTAAAATAAAAATGAGAATCTATCTCAATTTATTAAACGTGGGTCAGTTTTGACACAAGACAAAGGGTATTAGGTACATGTGAGGTCATAAACCTTAATTAAAAATAATGATAGACAAGCATGCTGATCATAGTACCACAATGAGTGATAGAGACATATTAAAAGGATGGAATGATCTTCATTACTTCATTTCTGTTTACTGCTTCTATCTTTCTTCTTCTTCTTCTTCTTCTTCTTCTTCTTCTTCTTCTTCTTCTTCTTCTCTTCTCTGGCCGACATCTTGTCGAGATGACTTCTAATTCTTCTGTCCTTGAATATTCTAATTCTTTAGTAGGCTTCTTTGGGCTAGTCATTATTTTTTATATTCAATAACCAACAAGACTTTAGTTTTCTTAATCAAGTTTTTATTACTTATCTAGCCCATGATTGATTCAATTGCGCGCTGATGAGATGACCCAGCAAGGAAGACAGTTACATCTTTCTCCGTCCAAATCCAGGTCGTATTTGAATTCTAAAACTAACTGTTATCACGTCTCTCTACCGGAGGTCAGTTTGGGTCATCTAAAATGTCAATCATAACTGCCAACGGTTATGGAAAGCTACCCACCCCGATTTAAAATTTATTTAAAACTAACTACAGGGTTTGTTCACAATTCATGAACTCTCATGAATTGTAACAAAGTGTCAACGTATTTAACATGATTTAAACGAACGAGATTGGAAATGTAGCTCTTTTAAAGCTATTATTTCGATATGGTGTAAAACTATGCATTTTAATGTATCCAATATCCTCAAAACATACTATATCTTCCCAGATATACAGAACAAGATCCTCATTGTCAAATTCAATACAGGGGCTGAATCTCCACGGTCATGTATTTCACCAGAAACTGTTTTCCGAAAAATGGTCTCCACACCTAAACAATTGTCTCGGCGTTTAGATATTATCACTTTATTATAAAGATTTATCAGCTGTGCTCACGTCTGCAATTTCAGTATCTTTTACCACAACAATCATTGGTGTTAGGTTTTTGGTATTGACTAAAATTATGAGAACTGATAATTTATTTTCCTTTCCCTGTCTACCAGTGGGGGGGATTTACTGAAGTATTTGTCAACAATGTGTGGTGTATAGAATGATCTACTAAGTGTAAACTTGTGGTAAACAGATTAGAAAATTATATATTGGATAATGTATATTTAACAATTTCTTTTTCAATAATTAATCTTTTATAAAAGATGAACGTTTAATAACACTATTGGGTAAATCTTTTAGAAGGGTTAGTATCAGAAAATGGAGACTATTGATTTAAATTATAACTCTAATACGCTTGAAGTTAATGATAAGTAGGGTGAATTGAATAGAAAGATGCAAATTATAATAAGAAATATTCCGGAGTTATTATAAAAGAAATTATTCAAGGAAATATATTATAAAAATTATATTGAGAAAACAATACGTTTTCTTATTAAAGAAAAGAAAAAAGATTAAGTTTCGAAAGGATTATTGAAAGTATGGGAACTATGAAAATGCTTCAAGTAAGAAAACTAAATTAAAAAAAAAAATGGAAGTAAATACAAAATTGAAATATGAAAATGAAAGTGTTAAAAATATTAAACAAAATTGTAAAACATTATTCAGACATGTAAAATCGTGACTGTTAGAACATTAAAAACGATAGCACAGGCGAATTAATGGACACATTTGTTGAAACAGCAGGTGAAATAGAAAGATCTTCTCAATTTGTTCATTTTTTGGAAGGGTTTAGTCTACCAGAGAAAGTTTATCAAAACTTATGTATGAATAAAGAATAGGAGCTATATATATATATATATATATATATATATATATATATATATATAAAACCATTATTATGCAAGTTGAATGTCTGTAAATATATGGGATCTGATGAGATAGATCCCAAAATATAAAAATACTTATCACCAAATTGAACCCTTTTAAATGCAATTAGCAAATTGTTTGATAAATGTATAAAATAGGAAATGATTCCAGATATTTGTTAAATAGACCTTGCATTACCTCTACATGAAATAAGGTTTGATACATTTCAAAAAAAGTAATTAACGACCAATCTCTCTAGCGTATATTTTGTGCAAGGATTTTGAAATCAGATATTAAATTTTATAGGGGAATATCTAAGTTGTAATCAACATGGTTTCGTTAATGGTAAATCAACATTATCTAATATTTTCTATTAATATTATAAATCAATATTTGATAAAAAGAGATAATACGGTTTTATATATTTCGATTTAATACGTTTTCATTGTTTCCTGGTGCATATGACAAATGTAGGTATTTCTAAACATGTTTTTTGGACAGGTTGATCAATGAAAGTAAAAATGATAACAATTATTCTGAAACACAGAAGATACTGTCCATTGGATCCCTACTGGGCCCTTAGTTGTTTTTATTCTTCATAAACGATTTACCAAATGATATAAAATTAGACATATAATGATGTACTGATTATGTAAAGCTATTTGTTAGACTATTATCAGAGGAAATGAAAGAGATTAAACTAAATGAATTTTCATATTTGGGAGATATTTTGAAATCAAAATTTAACACAGAGAAATGTAGAATACTACATATTAGTTCCAAAATGTTTAAAATGAATATAAATAAGGAAACGGGAAAATCAAAAAAGCAAATGAGAAATGTAATTCAGGAGTTTGATGATACATTAAAAGATGACATTCATATTTTGTCTATTATACCGATAGCAAATCGAATTATTGTCTCGATGGTTAGAAGTTTAATCCCAAGGGAAGCAATAATTGTTTGAAAATATACACACCATGTACCCAGGTCTACGCTCTAGCGATTAGACATGGAAATTGGAGTGTAATATTGAGATTAGAGGGCACACAAAGACGAGTGACAAAATTATAAAGATAGTAAAAGATTACAATTACAAGGAGAGATTGGAGAAATTTGAATTTACTATTTTACTAGAAAGAAGAATGAGATAATCTAATTGAAACTTTCAAAATAATAATTTGGTATTTCTAATTATGGTAGGCATTTCATTTAACTTGAAATTTATTGTCGATGCAGATTTCAAAAAATGAGTCTATTAATCAATTTTCTTTTCTTGCTAATAGAGTAATATATCTTTGAAATTGATCACCTAATCACGAACAGTAAAAGCGTAGACAATTTTAAGATTGAATAGGATGAATTCAGAAATAATGCTAAGAAGAGAAAATTAAGAGGGAATTTTTGGAAATTATCGGAATAATTTGTTAACATATTTTTTTGGAATGTGATTATGTTATCAATATTGTATACGTTTTGTGCAACGGTTTTCTTCTTTTCAATATCGATGTGAGGAGATAGTTAAAAGGAAAAATGCACAAGGAGGCATTACTAGTAAATACATGATTTAGAATTATGATCTTTCAAGAAGTAATATTCTACTTTGTTTTATAGAGTAAAAATGCATGAACACATGAATACAATATCGCTCTAATCTAGAGTTACTTTATTTCACTAGAATTAAGTTTGCTTTTTTTCTAACACACATGGATTGGATGTAGAAATTTCGTAAATCTAATTTCACGTTAAAATTTAATACTTCCTCGCAGATATGACTATTTGTTCATATAGGTTGCTTAGATATGCACTCTCCCTCATTAGAATATTCATTTAAGAATTAATTATACACCTATAAAATCTTCAGTCGGGATGAGTTTTGATTAAACCTCGTATTTGATATGTCTAACTTACATTGGTCACAAAACCGAGAGGAGTGGCTCATTATTAATACAAATATTACATATTGATATTAGAGTAATCATTCAGGGGGAAAATGGTGGGTAACAAAAATGGGGACTTCACCAGGGTTAATGTATTTATACAGCTTATACAGAGCAATGCAGAGAGTATCATTTGATGATATTTGATCCTTTGAGAGATGGTACCTTTCTTTTTATATAATCATAATCGACAAATAATTGTCATCCACTATGGTCTTTTTTGCTGGGAACCATATATTTCCTAACATTAACAGGTTGGCATAAAAATGAAGATGAAGAGGACTCGATAAAAATTAAGATAAGAAACATATATTTAAAAAAATACAACTTGCAAACTTAATGGCGTTGCTGCCACTTATGTGCTGAGTTCCATCTTAGTTTGGGAGAAACTGGGTTAGACCTCTTGCTGTCGTAATCATCAACACTACATATAATCCTAGACAAGTATTCCATTAAGGCGCCATTCTACGTATTGGGTGATTCTCCCCCTGGTGCCAAGGGCAGATACTTAATCCCTAATTTTTACAATAGCACTTCTGGGCTTTATTTCAATGGCGCATATAGCACATATAGCTTTGCATTTCATTTTTCGAATTCAGTGAAGAGTTTGACATCATCCCTCAGTCAGGAAAAAAACCCTACACTTGGATAACAAAAACAAAAAGCTCAGCAGATCATTATTATTATTATTATTATTATTATTATTATTATTATCAGATTTTCACACAAGATTAAGCTGATAGTCTTTCACCGGATTTTGAGTGAAAACACGTCTCCTCGGGTCTCCAGGACACTCCTGAGTTTTCCTGCTAATATCAACAATGCTGTTGTCTAGATGATCTCAATTATTCCTCTGATTTCCTGTTTTCCTAAAAAAATTTTCTTAGCTTTTAGGGATGGCTGGAAGATTTTGCAGTTCCAGCAGATCATAGGGTGAAGATGAAAGGAAACGAAAAGAGAGACAAATACCTGGACCTTGCTAGAGAATTGAAAAAAGCTATTGAACATGAGGGTAAAAGTGATACCAATTGTAGTTAGTGCATGTGTGAATTTCCCTGAAAGCTTAGAAAAGTGACTTCAGGAATTGGAAATCAAAGGAAGAATCGAGACCATCTAGACAACACCATTATTGAAATCGGCTAGAATACTTAGAAAAGTCCGGTAGACCTGAGGTGAATTGACATTGAATGACCATCAGCTAACGCTAGTGTGAAAAAGGTCGCTTTTATAAAGGAAGTGTAGGTGCAGTTTTTCCTACAGGAAATAAAATAATATTATATAAAGAACGGAGCAGAAGATTGAACGAAACAATAAAGGTGAGACATTTTAGAGGGAGGGAGAGAAAGACTGATAGATGAGAAATGGTAAGGAAAGTAGGAGAATAGAACAATAAGATGGACAAAATTAATGCAGAAAAAAGACTGATAGACATAGAATCAGACAAACATTTGCACGTGCTCTCTGGAGGTTGATAAGACGAAACATTTGGTTATGTTGTTCTCTTAAAAACCTATCTCATTATTAATGATGTCAAGGTGAGTAAGGAATATCAAATAATCTGATAAGAACACAATTAAATGAAATGTCAGCAATTTACCCGAGTAAATCTACGACGAGGATCTTATATAACCTTTACAAGTGATTTCTCCATCGGGTAATTTTAGTTGGCTCAACCATTTTCATTGTCGATTGGTTTGATTTCTCACTTAGAAATACCAAGGAGTGGAAGAGGGGGTAAGGGGAACATATTTTAGCACATTCCTCATCTATTTCTTAATCGATAACAATTCGTTCATTATGATGTTCTTTTATTCTAGCAATAGCCTTTTTTTTGGTTTTCATTTAAAATATATGCACACACACACACACACACATACATATATATATATATATATATATATATATATATATATATATATATATATATATATATATATATAGAGAGAGAGAGAGAGAGAGAGAGAGGGGAGAGATAGAGACAATGAATTCCCACTGTCTTTTGCGTGACTGACACTCGTGTGTAAATATCCACTTATAAGTTCATTTTCTATAAATTTTATTCAAAGATGAAGACTTCCAGAATATCTAATGTGAAGAACATATTTTCTTAGATTTGTTAAAAACCTCACAATAGAAATAAAATATTTGAATCCTGAAGACACGCAACTTAGAATTAATCGAAATTGAATTCATTATTCCGTTTAAATCAGAAAAAAAACAAAACAGTTTTTCATATTGATGGCTGAAAGTTTTCATCGAAATATTTAATTTAAAAAATAAATTGAAGAATGATTTTACCTTTATTATATTTTTTGATAATCCGAAATGCCAAGAAAATTCTAATTTATCCTGATTGATAGCTATGAACGTTGCCAATGATAAACAATTTACCTTTTCCGCGAAAAAGTTCATTGCTATTATAAATAATTATTTCAAGGGAAAAATTAAAATCACAAATGAATAAATGAGATATTACACGTTATTCACAAAATCTTAGTCTTATATATTAGAAATATTGTTCAGGGTAAAAGGAAAAAAAAATTAATTCGCCCCGAATTAATGCAGAAAAATTAGATGGAAAATTGAAAAAGAAAAAAAATATAATGTGACACCGAGGACATTAATTATAAATAGAGAAAAAACAGATAGAGAGGGAGATTAAAAAATACAGGCAAACGGACCGACAGAGGAAGAACGAAACAGAGAACGATGGAGTGTAGTTGGATATACCTAATTAGTTTCCTTAAATAATCGCTGAAATATATATATATATATATATATATATATATATATATATATATATATATTGAAGACAATCAAGAAGTGGCAAAAGGCGTGCTGTCTAGTTTGAGGAGCACGAATGTCGGACGGAGTGGAACTAAGCTGACAGTATTGATTATAATTGAACTTCTGTGAGAGAAAATTAATGTTAGGATTTATGCTAATATGTTATAGAGGTGTCTAATCCTTTTCTTGTAGTAGTGTGTAAAGTTAATTATTGATTTCGGCTCGGTATGTTTGTGTGTCTAGTTAGCTTTCACCATGGTGGCGCCATTTTATGGGTTGGTGAAATGTCGTTGTGGGTGGCCTTTAGTGGGGATCGGAACGAATGAGTTCGATTTAGGAACGGTGAAATTTTGCGGGAGATTGCTAATTATGTACATAAGACATTAAAAAGAGCTAATTTGATATGGTTAAAATTGAATCTTTGGTTTTAAAAATAACGAAGTATTTGATATACATAACAAGAAGCAATTTATTTATCTAACGTTTTTTAAAAAAGTGAATAAAGGAAGTGATGACTTTTACTTTTTAATCTATATATTCATTATTCGATTCATATTCTTTGTTAATCAAGCAAATGTTATGCTTACTACTTCTTTCATGTTTTGTGTTGAGATTGTTTTATTTAGTCACTGAATATTTTTATTATTGATATTTTGTTCAGAAATCGAACTTAAATTTTATAAGTTTATATAATTACCTCGAATTTGTAACCTTTGTGTAGATTTTGGAGGAAATGCAGAGATTTACTAATTCTGTTATTAACTATTCATTTGGTTCTTTAATCATATATATATATATATATATATATATATATATATATAATATATATATATATATATATATATAGAGAGAGAGAGAGAGAGAGAGAGAGATAGTTAGATATATAGATATATATCGAGGATGTTTTACATACACCGTTATGTACATTTTTGCTTGTATTTGTTTACAATTTCGCATAGAGATAATTTCGTAACTGTAACTTACAGTACATGCATTTTATATTTAAATGATAAACTAACGGTTACTAAAATTGGTAAGATAAATAGATTATATATTACTCTATATATATACACTTAAGTAAATCTTTCTTTATTCATGTTTTTATTTTACGTTTTATATTCAGAAGTTTCTTTAATTCATTCGTAGTATCGGAAATTCGATAGTGAATTATCTCCCCATGCCACTAGGGGCGAATCGCCAACACCAGGTTGCGGGAGAATCAAAGCCAGTTACTTATCAGGGATCAGTTACCGAGGAGAGACGCTAAAATAAGCGCTCTCACCACCTTGCCCATCAAAAGGGCTGAACTTGTCTGGAGATTGTCAACCTGAGGAGTCACGTCAAATAAGCGCCCCCCACCACCAAAGTTTCTAAGGCATTGTATCAGCAAACTTTCTAAGGCTGTCACAATAGCATACTAAGAGAAGACTGAGGAACGAGAACCGACCTGTCGAAGCGTCTTAACAGCATTCCAAAACCAGCGAGTAGAACACCTTTCTAGCGCACTTCAGCAATAACTTTTTATTGCACTCTCAGATAAGTCTCGTAGCAAATGCCATAAAAATTTGTACTTTTTGATAATACATGTCTGCAATTTATATTCGTGTTTGTTTCTTTCTTTCGTCCGAATAATAACAACTACGGAGAATAAGAGCTCCAACGAAACCCCGTAAATACTCTTAGTAGTTGTGGCGTCTCGAATTTTAACTTTTATTTCTACCGTTTATTCATGAGCTGTTTATTTTATCTTTATCCTCTAATCTTTTAAAATAATATAATATAATAATAATAATAATAATAATAATAATAATAATAATAATACTCTGCGAATGTAGCAAACTAGCACAACGAGAATACAAAACTAGACACGACTGGGTTGGGAAGGTGATCCACTGGGAATTATGCAAAAAATTAAATTTTGACCCTTCAACAAAATGGTATATGCATAAACCAGAATCTGTTCTTGAGAACGAAACGCATACAATTCTCTGGGACTTTGAAATAAAAACGGATCACCTTATCCCAGCAAGAAGACCAGACCTAGTGTTGATAAACAAAAAAGAAAGAACTTGTCAACTGGTGGATTTTGCAGTGCCAGCAGATCACAGTGTGAAGCTAAAGGAAAATGAAAAAAAATGGACAAAGATCTGGACCTTGCCAGAGAACTGAAAAAATTATGAAACATAAAAATGAAAGTGATACCAATTGTGGTTGGTGCACTTGGAACAGTCCCAAAAGGATTAGAAAAGGGTTTGGAAAGTTTGGATATCAGAGGAAGGATTGAAACCATTCAGAACACTGCATTGCTGCAATCTGCCAGAATACTCAGAAGAGTCCTGGAGACATGAGGAGACTTGCTGTCACTCAGACTCCAGTGAAAGACCATCAGCTAATGCTGATGTGAAAACTCAAAAGGAGTAAATAATAAGTAAATAAATAATAATAATAATAATAATCGTGATAGGGATAGTAATACCTACAAAAACTTTGCCAATAGTAGTCTTCGATCCGTCTACTTCTACTTCGTATAATAAATTATGACGTTTATTTCTGCCGGTTATTCATGAGCTGTTTATTCTATCTTTATCATTTAAACAGTTTAAAATAATAACCAATATAATAAATAATATAATAATAATAATAATAATAATAATAATAATAATAATAATGACTGGGGTAGTAACCAACAATAAAATGAAAAAAATATTCTTCGATGCGTCTACTTCTATTTCGTATAATGTTTCGAGCCGAAATCACACACACAGACACACACACACACACACACACACACCACATTATATATATATATATATTATATAATACATATATATATAATATATAATATATATATATATTATTTCCGGTCGCTCGAAGAGATGTAATCCTGTACGACCTGTTTCATAATCGGGTTATTGGTCACTAAACCGGTAGCCCCAACAAGTTTGTGGAGAGAAGGGTGCTAGACTCCCAGCAAAAGAAAAAAACAAAACCTGTCCAAAGGTGGAGGAAGCTTTTTGCTCAATGGGTACGTAAAAGTACGTGGTTTGTATCCAGCGCGTAGCAGGCTGCCTATGTTTCTCGGTGGCATTCGTGCTACTCGGTGTGATAGACTCGTAGCTCTTATTAAACCATGCTTCGGCTTTTCGCAGACTTAGGAAATAGAGAACATAATGTGCGTGTCACACAGCTAACAGCATGGTCTTTTAAATGAGCAGATATTTCCTCAGGCCCATGGCGATGGGGAATGACGACGTATGCAGGCTTGACAGGCTGGAAGCATAAAGTCATGAATCTACTCGTGATGCAGCACGTGCCCATCTAACGTCGCTGCATTGTTGTCCAAACAGCAACGTGCTTCGGCGAGCAGCCCCTGGGTAATACTGCTCATCTAGAAATCTGGAATGTTTAGAAAAGGTAACCCAAACAAATGCCTGTTCATCTATCAAACTAGCCAGCAATCTGCTGTTCACAATAGCAGGGGAAAAACCAAACATTTTTAAAATACGCTCTTGGAATGTACGGACCCTTATTAATCGTAAGGGTCGGAAACCCGAGCGACGAACTGGTATCGTGGCAAAGGAACTGTTTCGATATTGGGTAGACATCGCTGTTCTTGCGGAAGCCCGTTCAGTAATGAGGTAAGGGCCGATTATACTTTCTTTTGGAGGGTAAACCTGGAGTTGAGGCGTGGTAGGCGGAGTCGGCCATTTGCCATTTGCACGGAACTAGTCAATTATTGAGCAACCATACGCGTCAATGACAGGATCATTATTTCGGGCTAAATTACCGGTCAACCGCTTCATGACAATTATCTCTATCTATGCTTCCACTCTTGGCAGCGACGAAGAGGACTTTGAAATATACCGGGATCTCAGATCAGTCATATGCTCCCTTCCAGAAGGCGACAAAATCCGACTGTTTGAGGAGAATGATCATCGGATCAACAACTTCTGGAGGAAAAAAAAAAAACTGTACAAAAATATCTCGATGCATCTGCTAAAGACCGTGAATCTTCACGAGAATTTTAGAAGTGCAAAATCATCATCAACGCAGCTTACGAAGGATGAGAAACCAGTGGTAGCTGGACATTTCCAAGTGAACCCAGAAGATCTACAATAGCAAGGGACTCTAAAACGCTTACCACTTAATCAGACAGGTGTTTGTACCAAATTATCGTCAATGGTACCTCTCAAGTCGAAGAACGGGTCCATCTCTATCGAGGCCGTTTAATAAATAATGTAATAATAATAATAATAATATATATATATATATATATATATATATTATATATATTATATAATATATATATAACATTATATTTGATACATTCGAACAGGGCAAAATAATTTACTCGACGGTTTCTTAATTTTAAACGCTTGAAACCTTATTCACTTGTTAGAGAATATTTCGAGAAAAGAATAAAAATTTGCACAGAAAAACTTATAGACCTCTACATACACACAGATCCTCACATATATGTATATACACACACAAACACACAAAACAACAAAACACTTAATATCTGAAAGAATGGATGATTTGTTCACCATTTAAAAGATGGCAGAGAGAATATAAACATTGGGTGTAGGCAATGGAAGGTAACTTGAACGATTTGGAAGCACCTACGTTGAAGTGACCGTTGCGTGCCTCCCAACACCGGACATCATCCATCAATTCAGCTGAACAGATTCAAACCTACCTGGGGCCAAAAGTTCCCAGACTGAAGCCGTCGGCCAAGTTTTACTATCGGCACTCGTGTGAAAAATATCACGAGAAAACAGAGAGGTTTTCTTCACCTATTATAATTAATTGTAAATCGAAGTCTGTCCGAACAGTTTGTGTAGGGTGAGCGATAATGAAGAAAATGCTGCCGAAAACTTTCAGACACACAGTAGAACACTGAAAATCTGGGCGCCGGAAATTTACCGAACATATTTGTTCATTGATCGCGGATAATAAATTGTTAGCAGCGATCAGTTGTGCCCGAGTGAACGTGATCGATGAATAAGCATGAAATTTATTAATTAACTATTTGGGAAACGACTCAATTTCGCCTGTCATAATTGATTATGACACGGAAGCCGGCGACCCTGAAGTAGGAAGAGAAATTAATTAATCACATTGGTTTTTTCGTTTGTTTTTCACTTGACAAGTATCAGCTTTGAGAATTGAAATTTATACTTGATCATTATTCACAACTTTCTCAAAGCAAAAGGATCTACTCGTCTGACTGAATAAATTATCTTGAAAAAATCGTTACTTCACACTGTCTATTATTAAGTCAATTTTACATTTTTGGTCGATAGATTTTGGCCCTTATGTCGATGGTCTAAAAAAACAAACAGAAGCAGCCAGTAACAATATAAAAAGAGGAAATCATTTATAGAAAAGAATACTGATTTTTCAAACTTAAAAACTGGTTTAAGTATCCAATACATGTAACAGTTTCAGAGGTAACAAGAGAATTTGAAACACATATTTTAAATAACACACACACACACACAACAAATATGTATAGACACACGCACATACACACACACAACACCACACAAACACATACACATACACACCACCATATATATATGTGTGTGTATATGTGGGTGTATGAATCTTTGTTGTGTAAGTGTGCGTGTGTGTGTTATTTAAAAATATGTGTTTCAAATTCCTTGTTCCCCTCTAAAAACTGTTACAATGTATTGGATACTTAACCAGTTTTTAAGTTGAAAATCAGTATTCAAAAAGATGTCCAGAAAATTAGAAAGGATCGAACAAAAAACTTGTCCGACAAAATTGTCAGTACAGTTTAACACTAATATATATATATATATATATTATATATATATATTTATATATAGTATATATATATATATGAAGCTCGGCTATATATTTTGGTGATGGGGATCATTCTATGTAGGTTCAACTGTAATGATACAGGTCATTGATATGAGAGCTTAATGTATCTCTACCAGTTTGGGGATGACAGAGCATTATTGTGAATAAATGAGGGAAAATACTTAAATTAGCTACAGTATTAATTTGATGATGCTGTGTGAGGGTATTTCCATTGAATTAATATTTCACATTGATGACTAATGGTAATATAAGCTGATATCAGTTGTAAACCGATAGAGAAGTGTGGTTACTAGTGTACAAATTACTAATAACAACTATTGTCTAAGATTTGAAAAATCTTAATATAGTGTTGTACGCTAGTATATAAGGTTATCAGTAAGCTATAATGAGGTATTGCTGATGTGTTGGTATAATGGTGTTTGGTCATGCAAATCCATGAAACTAAATCATCTTTTTCAGACTATTTTTCCCTATCCACCCGTGGAATTTCTCCTAATTATTTTTTTATATCTTTTTATTCAGGCATTTAAGAATCAATTAATTCCATGCTATTGTCTACAACGGGAATACCATTAGCGCCAGCCAAAACACCCCCTACTCACAAAAGATATTTAAAGCCCAAAATTATCCAAATAAAATTCAGTAAAACCATATTTTTGCTGTCTGATGATGCGATCTTGCAGTTAAAATAAATTGTTATTAAAGCAAATCAAGCTTTTTCCTTCATCATCACTATATAATATATTTACGTGAGGTTACATGGAAGCGAATTAATTCACGAAAGGCAATGCAGGGAAGAACGTAATTCAGGGAGTCAGAATTGAAACACGCGATAACTATTAACGGAATCTTGTCTTTCACAGATACAAAAAATAGGAGTTGAGTTTAGATGACAAGGAAACATACATATATTTGGGTCCTAATACAGCAAGATATTTAGAAGAGTGGACCGTTCGTCCATGCGATGATCTGTTGATGAGACCGCCAAAAGTAGTATTAAATGTAAATTGGCGTTTTTGTAATGGAAAGCGGTTTTCTGTTCATGATCACCGAGATCAAGGGACAAACTCATCCATACGAAATCTTTAAAGATCACCCAATGTAATACTGAGCGATTTTTATTTGGTGGTTTCTATTCGCATTTCATAAGGAGTAGAAATTCTTCATACCATCTGATTTCCTTGAATTTTCCGAAAAAGAAACTTATAAATGTTAAATCCCTCTAGATCAACTCGTTTGTAATCTCAACACCAAACTGAATTGAAGTAATCTTACCAACTCTTTCAAATCTGTATCTTCTGCACGTGGACAACCCTCATCTTATCTGTGTTTGAACCTGTCACCTGAATACTGTTTCAATCACCATAATGGAAGGGACACCTCAAGCCTCTAGCCTTTCAACAGCTGTGGAACTCGGGTTCATCCGTTCATATTAGAAAATTACAACAGATCATAATCACAATCCCCCTGAGGAAAATAAGAAAACTCTCTTTTTGATAAATACAAAAACGATAATTTCAAACATTCAATATTTATGTGGTAAAAGAAAAACTTTTTCTCTGAGTAGAACATCGCTCTTAGATAAGTTGTCAATACTAAGAATCGACATGAGACAGTGAATGGATTTTAAAAGCACGCCATTACCCGCTTGATGACTCACTGACTTACTTTACATCCACCATTACTGCATCCTATGGTCCAACTGTAAACTTCAAAAAGGTAGATAGCAGTGCTAGACCTTTTCATTTGGACCGCAGGGCGGTTATTCAATCTATTTGCACCTAACCTCTTTCGACAGGTCTTCACGATCCCTTACCTGAAACGCGCTGAGTGGTAATATACTTACGCTTTACACTCCTCATACCCCTTCCAATATATTGAACAATTGTTCAGGTTTTAAACGATAGATGACGAATGATTACGAAAAATGCACTGGGAATTGAAAAGGAGCAGAATCTGTTGGAAGATTGTTAAATTAAACAAATCAAGAGTGTAATAAAATATAAATGGGCTGATAGGATGGATATCAAAGAAAGAGAGAGAGAGAGAGAGAGAAAGAGGGAGAGGGAGCAGACGGGAGGGGGAAAGAGGGAGCGGCGAGGAAAAAGTGATTGATATTTCTTATCATTATTTATACTCTCCAATCTTCCAGTTAACTCTGCACAAACCACAACCTAACAAGATGTCACTTGGTTGTGGTGGGAGAATATTCATAATCTGCTTGGGACCGTTTCCATCCATCAATCTCTAAGATGCGGATATCATGGGAAAACTCTACGGTAATGTTACAAATATGTTTCAGGTAAAAGTTACCTGGAAGTGAATTAATTTCTAGTTTTCGCAAATATCAGAAAAGTAGTCCAAAATTTTGATTAACAAAATTGCGACGTTTTGGACAATTCTTAGGACATTTTCCACTCCTCATTTCGCCATAAAAGTCATGCATTCTAATGATATGCTCTGTCCACGTTATCTATTAATCAATGATGACAGCTTTTCTAACTATTGTGTTCTGGTAAACAACTCAGTGATCTAAATTGTTCGTTTCGTAGACATTTGATTGAACATTTTCAAAAACATGATAAAACTATATAGTTTAAATATATTTATAGACCGATATTTCACTAAACAATCTATTAATAATTACTTTCAGATTTTTATAAATTGTAGTTAGTCATTTCTTAAAATAATCATTAACTTCATATGGGAAAAAAGGATTTAAAAATATAAGATTAGGGTAATTTGAATGACAATCTTGAATGGCTTGTGTTTGTTTGTTTTTGGGTGGGGGCGTGTAGAGCCGTCCCGCATATGAAAGCCCAGTGTTTTATCCGTAATAAATAACAATAATTTTGGGGCTTTTGCTAGAGTTTAACTTACATTTTGCAATAGCTTGAGAGAAGGGAAGAAGGATTCAGGCTTTTCAATCGAAAATTAAATTCAGGCAACCACTTCCTGATTTGGACTTGGATTTCCTCCGATAATAGCCATTATGCCATCGTGTTTCTAGAAAATACTAAAAGCCATTGCTCACATGATATAAATCAACCCAACCAGCCATGCAAACAAACAAACTATATGAAAATAATGAAATAAAGAATATTTTGTTAGCGTTGGCTCAGATTATATACATAAGTATAATGTAATTATACTGCGTTTTTTTGTTTTTTTTCTTTTCAATATGCGATTATAATAATATATATATATATTATATATATATATATATATATATATATATAAAGAAATCTATTATATAACATAAATTTATTTTCCCATTATATCTGCATTCCCTTATATTTCCAAGCTGCTATACAGGTGATACGTAGTAAAGGTGATTCCTCTTTAACCTCGTGCAAATTTGAACTCGAATATCTGTTGCAATAATTTCTTTTAGGTAGAAGACAGCTGAGCCCTTAAGCTGTTGATACGACTCACAGATTTTATGTAGTGAGAAAGAAACATATTTAAACGTTTCTATTCAAATCTGACTTCAGTATACAAGAGTGGTTACTTTGAAAGAAAATCCACATATTTAAAACAGTCCTATGGCCCTATAATGGCCATATGATTTCTTTTATAATTAAGATTAAAATATGCTCCATATATGAATAGCGTCGTGTAGGATTCGAAAACTATACTCAATTTATCGAGAAGTATCTTTTAATCTTTAGCTTTTAGATAGTTTGAAATATATTCTGATAATGAAATATTAAATACCTTGGTACCCCTCACTATAATCTGATTAGACAGTGTCATGTATAAATATTCGACACTGTGGTGTACAAGCGCCTAATCCTACCAGCCTAAGCTATCCTACCAGCCTAAGCTTACACGCCAGACTACCACAGCGACTGGTGTAAGAGGTACTACTATGTCGACACGTACCAGCTACTACTGCTATAAATATACCAAATACCAACTTCAAAATATCCCTTAACCCGGATATCAATTTCAAATATATTTGCTGGCAAAATAGCCTGTGGTCTATTTATTAGACGACCACTAAAAAATAAGCCTAAAATAGTTTATTTTACTGGAACGGCTAATTAGCCTATTCGAAAAATCTATATAAAATTACAGAATTACATTGTTTATTTTAAATAAATGTAAATAAAATAAATAAAACCTTAATCTCTTCTTAAATGAAGATATTTCAGTGTATGGTATCGCAAACAATCTAAGCACCTGCGCATGCGTAAAACGACGTAGTTTTTCGTACCGGATCGGGTGTCTGTAAACACTCAGTGATCTAAATTGTTGAGTTCGTAACATTTATATAGCAAAAGTACAACCTTATTTTTGTGTCTATTTCCAATAAAATCCAAATTATTTTAACAGTTTTGAAAACTTGAAATTGACGAAATAATGTTATTCCTGTGATTCCTTTCAACCAACCACCTGAGCTCAATGGGTACCAAACGGGTCATGTTTTTTTCTTGTTAGTTTACAAATTACAGTTATTTAATTGAAACTACTCTTGACAATTTTCAAAAACAATGGAAAAATCTGAATTTCGTGAGAAATACTGTTCAAGCGAAGCAATGGCTTGATAAGTGTATATCGGACTCTGCTCCGTTGGAAACAACGGTTAAGAGGTCGTAACAGACATAAATGATACTGAACGCCAGGTCGCCCAAATTCGGCAGTTGTCCCGGCAAACACAAAAAAATTCCACAAAACTCGTTTTGCGCGATCGTAAAATTGAAGTTGTGTAAGATAGCAGAGGAGTTAAAGATATCAGAAGGCAGTGTATTCACACATTTGGCATGAACATTTTTCAATAGAAAAGTTGTGTTCAAAGTGGGCCGTGTTTTTTTCACAATCGATTAAAAAAAAAAACGCCGTCGACGATCAGAAGCGTTTTTGCAACTGTTTTCAATGCGAAAAAGAAGTTTTTTGGTGTAAATATGTGACAATGGATGAGAACTACTTCACTCCGGAGTCAAATCGGCAGTCAGCTGATATGGACAGCAACAGGTG
The DNA here is from genome assembly GCA_023376005.1 of Doryteuthis pealeii. Taxonomy (NCBI): domain Eukaryota; kingdom Metazoa; phylum Mollusca; class Cephalopoda; order Myopsida; family Loliginidae; genus Doryteuthis; species Doryteuthis pealeii. Next base: position 1,140,713 of record CM042145.1, on the reverse strand, counting down.
AAAGCCGTCCAAAGCAACCAAAGATGCAAACATCAGCAGGCAAGGTCTCCGAATTTGGGAATACACAAGGTTCATCAATTACATTAGAAAGGAAGAGCCATCAATAGCGAAATATTATATAGCATTATTGGTGCGTTTTAAGGAAACAATCGCCAAAAAAACGGTCACAAATGAAAGAAGAAAAAAATGCTCTTTCACCAAGACAATGCACCGTGTTACAAGTCGATCGCAACGATGGCAAAACTACATGAATTGCACTTCGAATTGCTTCCGCACCCACCCTATTCTCCAGATCTGGCTTCCCAGTGATTACTGACTGTTTGCAGACCTCAAAATAATGCTCCAGAAAAAGAATGTGACTCCACTGTAGAAAGTGATATCGGAAACTGAGGGCATTTTGAGCCACAAACAAAAAAGCATCGAACTATTAGAGAAGCTTTGAAATTCAGTGTATCACCCAAGAAGGAAACTATGTTTTTGAATAAAGTCAAATCTTGCCTAAAAGTTGTTTTATTAGTTAGGCCATGAATTATGGAGGGATTATTGACTGAATATAAATAATTCTTCAAAGTTAATGGAAGCGGCAATTCGAATTAAAATCTAGGTGAACATATATTTGTTCAATTTGCGCTAATTGCCCTTGGAAATGTATGAATTAATCTGTACTCCCACCAGCTATGGGTAAATAATAGGCAGACAGGGTTTGATAGCTTCGGTTATGCAACAAAGCTTAGCAGAAAAAAATCTCTGAATTCAAACCCGTTTGTACCACACTTGAAAAAGATTGGTGTTAGATCCAGATCTTTACAAAAAGTCTAGATAAATTCATATGCTTGACGCACACACAAAACACACACTGAGTTGTTGCTTTTTTTATTTGGGGAAACTTAAAATCATCATAGAAACAGGTGAGCCACTGCAGAAATATTCATTTTGTCGTGGGTTTAGAATAGGCTAATATATCTTCTACAGAGGAGTAAGACATACCCATAAAGAAAGTATCCTAGGTATGACACTAAACTATGTCTATGTTCAGGCTCCAATTCTTGGAGTTCTGGGTATTGTTGAGTACTCCTTAAATGCCATTAATACCAGCTCCACTCTGACCCGGATGATAGCGCCTGTTAGGAACATATCTATGCGTAAAATCTACAAATATAAAGGAATGTCGTGTACATGCGTTTTATAGCTCCGAAAAATATGTCATTCAGATTGAAATCTCGCATACACCTTATTTCGATTATAATTAAGAAAACGTCAAAATTTAGTATTGATTAACGATTAAGTGATATTTAAATAATTAAACAATATCAATCAATTTGCGGAACAATTCCAGTTCTTCATAATAAGTACAAAAATCCGCTGTAGTTTAAACCCACTCCTCCTATCACTAAATTTCGTCTAAGTCAATATAGTTCGCCATACACTGCCTTGAGTTTCAGATTTTTTATGGCAGCTCCCCGGTATTATTCATTATCTGTGGCACAAAACTTTTTCGCTTGATTCCAGTGGGGTACATAAACGCCTCCCCGGCAAAACCTAGACAGGACTGGACTCATTGTCCGGTGGGTTAGCCCCCTCTCCCTCGAAAAGGAATGCCGAGGGAATTTTATGCAATTTTTAGATCCGACTTGAGACGACCATATTAAATTAATCTTGACACATTTGCTTGGCGGTAGTCAAATATCCAGTCGAGATCCTTTACAACTGAATACGAGTTTGATCGTTACTAGATGCCTCATAATACTTGTGACACTTCTTGCCTGTGAGAAACAGTTTGAGTAATACCCCAACTCTTGCTTCAGTAACCGTTAGGACATTTTGTCAAGCACACGTTATTTCTACCACTATATTTAAAACTCACACATTCCATCAGCAAATTTCATAATCTTTTTCGAAATTACTGTTTTTTAATTTAGAACGAATTCTAAAAATAACTTTTTTTGAGAACTAAAAAAGTTTAAAGAATAAATAAAGACTTATTCTTAGAACAAAATATATGATTTATTTTAGCACTGGCTAATTTCAACGTCATTTTTTCAAGATCCTGAATGAGAATTTTGCTATGATAAACCCGTTTCCTTCGTAATGTCTGAATGACTTTGCAAGAGATTCTAGAAATTATGACGGCTCACAATTTCAAATACAATAAGCTAAAAAATTGTTTTTGTGAGTGGAGTACCATGAATAGATTGTCCAGCTCGATATGCCATATGTGAAAAAAGTTCTAAATGGATAGAGCTTGTTACGTCTGGAATAACAAATTCCACCGTATTTTCTACCAATATAGCAGTAAGTAATTCGATAGTACCGAGTGGACTTCATACACGCGAAAATTACAACTATAACTTATATTAAGTGATATAAATAAATAATTAAAAATCAATGGAAATATTCTTGATACAGTCTCTCACCTTTCCCTTTATATAGGGTTTCCTTTTTGAAATAATATTCTAAATGTAAACAAAAATAATTCCTAAAATAAACGAGCATTGTAATATATGAATTCTTAGCGATCTTTTTTTAAAATTTGATAAGAAGGTGTTAACTTATTTTCCTCTTAGCCACTCTCTTTACTCCTGTTTTCTCCCTTTCTCTCCCACATAATAATATATATATATATTCATATAATATATATATATATATATATATATATCGATAAGAAGAGAGAGAGAGAGAGAGAGAGAGAGAGAGAGAGAGAGATAGAGAGAGAGGGGGGATAGAATTTTTCGTATTCAATGGGTCCTCTAGTCATAAAATAACATGGTTTACATACGAGTTACTCTATGTAATACATCTTGCCTGGATATTATTGTTATTTCTTAATTGTAGTAAAATTATAAAAAAAGGGTCCATTATTTACTTCGACCTTGCTTTAGGGCTTTGAATGATGATAGCTTGAAAGAAAACATGCCAGTCATGCTATGGAAACAAGTGATTTTTTCACTTTTATTTATTTCTATAAAGTCTGATAAAACAATATATGAATGAAAAAATTACTTATATCTATACTAAATTGTACGAAATATGAAGAAAATGTTTAATAAATTCAATAAACTTTTATATCCGTTACTCAGCACTAAATCTAGATCTGTTTAGACATTAAACGTATTCGATTAGACAAAAAAACATCTTAAGAATCAAGATAAAACGTAAAATATGAATGTTATAATAAAAACCAAATTCCTACCTCACATCTAGGCCTAAAATAAACCTAAACGTGTTGATATGCCGTTAAATCCAGTCAGTGATAAATTCATCAATCGGGACACCGTCTAGTAAGCCGACCCACAACGTTGTACCTATCAGCACGAAATCTGTTCAAACGTTTTTTCCAAGTAAATTTTTGAGAAGTTTGTTCAACATTAATGCATGCATTATTTTGTGCAGGCATGTAGATACTTTACATTTTTACATTGTTCTTTTTTTAAAGCAATATTTTACTGAATGCATATCATATATCCAACAACTTTATTAACATCCTGGCAGGCTCATACGATTATTTCCCTTGGATATGTTCTAAAAGTGAGGATGGTTTGGCGGTATTCTTTTCACTCAGTAAACAATCTGTGAATACATACGTCCTCCAGAAAGAAAATATTCCATCGCAATGTAAATGCCTCAACACAAGGAACTTTCTTTTTCTTTTTTTCTATAACCAAATGCAATACAAAAAGCAGCACCTTGCGGAAGCAAGCACCTTGTGATAGAAGTAAGTTGCCGTTGCGTTGAGATTTTACATTGCGATGGAATTATTTTCTTTTCTGGAGGGTACGTATGTATTCACAGTTGTTTTACTGAGTGAAAAGAATACGCCAAACCATCCTCACTTTTAGAACATATCCCAAGGAAATAATCGTATGAGCCTGCCAGGATGTAATAAAGTGTTGATAATGATATGCATTCAGTGAAATATGCTTAAAAAAAGAAACAATGTAAAAATGTTAAAGTTAGCTACATTGCCTGCACAAAATAATGCATGCATTAATGTTGAACAAAACTTCTCAAAATATTACTTGGAAAAACGTTGAACAGATTTCGTGCTGATAGTACAACGTTGTGGTCGCCCTACAGACGTGTCCCCGATGATGAATTTATCACTACTGGATTTAACGGCATATCAACACTGTTTAGCGTTTATTTAGCCTAGATGGAGTAGCGAATTTCGTTTTATACAGTATTAATTCAACTATCTCTCACGTCTCTCTTACTCTCTCGACTCTCTCTTACGCATTGTTTTTGTCTATCGATACGTAATCGCTAAACAGATCTAGATTTAGTGCTCCGAGACCCAGTACGCCGATATAAAGTTTACTTGAATTTATTAAACATTTTTCTTCAATATTCGACAATTTAGCTCATTAGATAAGTAATTCATTCATATACTTGTTTTATTCAGACTTATAGATAATAAAGAAAAGTGAAAAAAATCACTGTTTCCATAGCATGACTGGCAATGCTTCTTTTCAGCTATCATCATTCAAGCCCTCAAACAAGGTCTTGAAGTTTAATAATGACCCTTTTTTATATTTTACTACAACTTAAGAATAACATAATATCCAGCCAAAGATGCTTAATTACATAGGTAACTCGATTGTAAACCCATGTTATTTAATACTAGAGGACCCATTGAATACGAAAAATTCTAATCCCCCCTCTCTCTCTCCTCTATCTCCTCTCTTCTCTCTCTCTCTCTCCTCTCTCTCCTCTCTCTCTATCGACCCTACCTCAATACTAATATCCCTTCATACTCTCCCTTCCCTACCTATACTTATACCCTACTATATCATCTATATACTACATATACTTATATTATGTGGCGAGAGAAGGCCGAAGACCGAAAACAGCGGCAGTCTAAGCGAGAGTGGCTAAGACGAACAATAAGTTAACACGTTCTTACTCATATAACTTCTTTACAAAAACAGTGATCGCAAAATCAATATCTACAATGCCTCGTTTATTTAAGGAATTATCTTTTTGTTACATTCTTAGCAACTATCTATTTCCAAAAAAGGAAACCCCATATAAGAAAGTGAGAGACTTATTCAAGAATTATTTCCATGGAATTTTACAATTTCCCTTATTTATATCCACTAAATACGTATTATTTTGTAATTTTTCCGCCTCCCAGCTGCTCACCTCCGAGCGGTCCCACCCTCCTCTATCCTGGTCACTAACCCGAATTACTTTACTGCTCTATTGGTACGAAACATACCGAGTGACCTCTCTCTATCCCACTACACGCTTACAAGCCCTCATATCCATTGTAGAACCTTTTCACACTTATGCATATCGAGCTGCACAACTCTCATTCTCTATGGACTATCCACCCACAACACAACAATTATTCACATTCTTTACGCTCTCTCATTCGATATTTGAACTTGTGACAGGCCCCGTCATCCAATTTCTAGTAATTCTCTGCATCGCAAACGTCATTCAGAATACGATAGAGCACCGCTACGGTTTATCCATCCCACCGCAACACCTTCTCCAATTCACATGCGTATCTTTGACAAAACAAATGACGTTGATAAACAGCCATCGCTCAAAATCAATTCTATATTTGTCTTCTAAGACATAATCTTTCATATATCTCCTCTTTCAAACTTTTTTATTCTCTCCAACAAAAAGTCTCTTATTTCGCTCTCCAACTCCGTTCCCTAAACTTACAACACCAAAGTAATTTTCGAAAAGACGTATTACTTCAAATTTCTAGCTGATGAATTTGTCCGTGCATGTATTTCGTTAATACTATAACGTTGGTAAACAATTCAACTCCCCTTCCACTCCCATCACATCACCTACCACTCCTCCCCGCTCCCTGTGCTTGACTCAACCCAGCCCCCCCAAACATTGTTCATCTCTAACGTCGTACTACTCGAAAGCAGAGTTTGTATACTCAACCGTCGCCACAGCAAGGAAAGTGTCACCCAGTATGAGTCGCATCTAGACGGATCACAAAAGCCTTCCTCTTTTCTCGAGTTGAAAGCCGATCCTCGACCTGGATATGAACTACCGCCAGCCAAATGTGTCTAAGATTATTCTAACTCATGGTCACGTCTCAGTCCGGATCATAAAAATCTTGCCACTAAAATTCCCTCGGCCATTCCTTCATCGTGACGCGGAGCAGGCGGGCAACCCATGCCGGACCTACAATGAGTCATCCGCTCGCATTACCCTTTTGCCGATCGGTCGCAGGCATAATCTACCCCACCGGAATCTAACGCGAATCGATCCAGCCTTTTGCGCGCCCCCACACGAATAACTGGAATCAAACCCCCGGGGAGCCTGCCTATCCACACAAAACAATCCTTGCAAACTCACAACGGCAGTCCATGGCCGAAACTTAACTGCACACGAATCTTAGTATCTAGGAAGAGTGCGTTCAAACCCCTTATACAGCGGATTTGCTGTTAACCAGCTTACTTATTGAAAACTGGAATTTTTCCCGCCCCACAATTGCACTGCATATTTGTTAACTTATCTTACCCAATATCACTTAATCCGCCTTTATCAATACCTTAACCTCTTGACTCCTTCCTTTAATTATAATCGACAACTACATCGGTGTCATGCGAATCCTCTCTCTAAATGCCGTCTGAATGACATTACCTTTTTACCGGAGCTCATAAAACACGCACCTAGGCACCGTTGTACACATCATTCCTTCTATATCTTGTGCTAGATTCTTTACGCATAGATCACGGTTCCTCCATACAGCGCTATCATTCCGGCGTCAGAGGTGGACCTCCTGTATCTGAATGGCCATTCTATACCGGCGAGTCATCTCAACAATACAGAACTCCAGAATTGGAGCCCACTCCTCGCCAGCGATCCCTGAACCCACTGTACAACCCAATACGCTTTCAGTCCGTTCACATCACTTAGGCATCCTTTCTCCATGGAGTCATGTCTCCTGCAACATTCCTCGTCATGTAACACTCTATCACTTAGCCTATCTATACCCACCCGTACAACCAATACTTATTGCTGCAAGTGGCCCTCCACACTCCTTATCTCCTATGATGATTTCGTAAGTTTCCCCAACCTCCTAACACAAACAGCTAACCAACTCCAGTGTGCTGTTTGTGTCCCGTGTGCGTCCAAGCCATATCGAATCTTATCAGCCTTTTTAAAGATCTGCAATCTAACACCCTCCCAATCGTTTTTTCAAGTGTGGTACAAACGGCGTTTAATCAGAGATTTTTTTCTCTAGACTTTGTTGCATTACCTCGCCAAGCTAATCAAACCCTGCTGCCTTATTATTTACCACTAGCTGCGGCGCTCGTACAATCCAATATAATTCATACATTTCTTCTTCCCGAAGCTGTGCCCACCTCTCACCGCTAAATCATTGAACATAAACTATCAATCGTTTCCACCCCTTAGTCGCCGGATCTTTACCTCTCGCTACTTCTGCCGTGCCATACCCTACCCATTACACCCGTAGCTGTACAGAACCTATTTTCGCATATGCACAGGTATCAACTAATCCCCTCCATAATTCATTGGGTCACACTAACTCTATCAAAACAACTTTTACATCGCAAGGATTGTACTTTATATTCAAACCCAACATAGCTTTCCTTCTTCCGCAGTGACTACACCTGAGTTTCCCAAATCGACTTCTCCTAAATAGTTACGCATGCTTTTTTTGCGTTTCGGCTCTCAACAATGTACCGCCTCAGTTTCCGAATCACTTCTACACAGTGCAGTCACATCTCTTTTTCCTGAGCCCATTCACTTTTGAGTCTCCAACCAAGTCCAGCTAATCACTGGGTACAGCCACGATCTGTGCGCAAAATAGGGTGGCTCCGCCGACCAGCAATTCGCAAGCGTCTGCAATTTCCCATGTAGTTTCTCCCTCGTCTCAGCCTATCACTCTGCTCAACCATTCTTGTCGATCCTGTCGCTCTCAGGCGTCCAGACAGTACGCCATTCTCTTTTCTTCCCCTCTATTTCGTGACCGCTCCTTTCGCGCCCTGATTGTTTTCCATCTCTCACAAACACAGCCACCCGAACTAATCGCCCTTATATCAATATCGCTATTGCATCGGCCTTCTTACCCTTCTCTCTAATCATAATGATTGAATATCCTTCGTGTCTTCCCAGACTTCGCGAACCTTTGCCCCTGCTGTATCGTTTGCATGCTCTTCGTTTGCTTATGGACTCTTTTCCACCTGTTGCCTGCCTCCCCATTTCAGCTGCGACTCGGCCTCCGATTTCTGACTCCCCGCGAGTCTGAAGTAGTTCTCATCCCATCTCGTTCACACATATTTACACACACAAACAACTTCCTATTTCTCGCATCTTACAACATGCACAAAACGCTCTCGCATCTGTCGCGTCGTTCTTTTGCTTACATCGATTGTGAAAAAACCACTCGCTGGCACCCACTTCCTGAACACAACCTTTCCTCCATTGACAATGATTGCATTCATGCAAATCGTGCAATACCACTGACACTTCGCTGATATCTTTAACCTCCTTACTGCTATCCCTCTACACAACTTCAATTTACGACCACATCGGCCAAAACGAGTTTGTGGGAATTCCTCTGTTCGTTTCGCCCCGCCGGACAACTGCCCCGAATTGCGTCGGCCCCCTGGCGTTCACTATCCAGTCTTATGTCTTACGACCTCTTAACCGTTGTTTCAACGAGCAGAGCGACAATAACATTATCCCAACTCATCCTCTTCCACCTCCCTCCCTCACCCCCTGAATCCAGTTATTTTCTCACGACATTCAGACTCCTTTCTGCCATGTTCCCAGAAAATTTCCAAGAGTAGTTTAAACCTCTACACCACTACCACCTCTAAATTTGTAACCCCACACTGAACACACACAGAAACACCAACATACCCGCTTTCTGGCTCACCCCAATCATCTGAGCTCACTTGTTGGAGTTGCTTAAAGGAACACAGCCCCGGATACACATCTACTATATTTCGCAATTTCAAAGTTTTCCAAAAACTGTTAAAATACATTTGATATCCACTTCGAGAACTAGCACACACTAAAATAAGCGTTCCCCCGCCCTGCTACTTTTTTGCTTATCACACTAAATTACTACGAAACCACACAACTTTAGCCATTCACCCTGCCCGTTGTTTACCAGCACACCCCGATCCGTGTCCACTCGACAAACCCTGACCTCCTGCTCAGTCCTCCTTTCATCGTCCACATGCCGCCAGCGGTGCTCTCACGATCTTGTTCGCCCCGCCCGCACTACCCACTACGACTGAACACCCTATCCTCATTTACACCCAACCAGCATTAGCTGCTCCTCTATACACATCTATTTTATTTACATTTTTTAGCAGTCACTATAAGAACAATGTTAATTCTGTAATCTTCCTACTACTAATTTTTCGTAATAGCAATTACCCGTTCCAGGAAAATAAACTTACTCTTTAGCCTTATTTTAGTGGTCCTCTACTTAAATAAGAACCAAGCGTATTTTGCCCAGCAAATATATTCCTTGCGACACTTGATATATCGGCATGTTAAGGGAACCTATCATTATGAAGTTGTATTTTGCCTACTATCTCCATAGCAGTCTAGTACCTGTACGTGCAATATCGTACGTACCTCCCCCTTTACCGTGCCCACCCCACTTCACACCAGTCGTCTGGTAGTCTTGCGCTGTAAGCTTAGCGCTCCGCGTCCGATTAGGCTCGTACCTCGCTGATTAGGCTTGGTACACCACCACGTGTCGCAATACTTACCACATGTACACTGTCTCAATCCAGATTATAGTGAGGGCCTCGTTACCAGTATTTACATTTCATTACATCAGAAATATATTTAAACTATCTAAAAGCTAAAAGATTAAAGATACTTCTCGATAAATTGAGTATAAGTTTTCGAATCCTACACGAGCTATTCATATATGGAGGCATATTTAATCCGTAATTAAAAAAATCATATCATTTAGAGGCCATAGTGACTTTTCTTCAAACTATGTTCGGATCTTTTTCTTATCACAGTACACCACTCTTGTAATTACTGAAGTCTCACGATTGTAACCCTAGCAATCGTATTCTTAATCCCTTTCACTTCTCCCCACTACATAAAATCCTGTGCATCGTCACTCACACACCGCCTTAACGCTCTCCCACAGCTGTCTCTTCTACCTCTAATAATAGCAACAAGACTGTGCAATTGCCAAACAACCACATACTTCGCCGCGTCTCAAATTGCTCCACGAGGTTAAACAGGAAACATCACCTTATACTGACGTATCACCTGCTTATCCTCAGCTCCTTGGAAATCTTCTATAAGGAATCCTGCAGCACGTTATCTCAATGGGACACAATCAAATTATGCTTATATATAGATTCTCTTCCTAATAACTATACCTAATACTATATACCTCTCTATATATTAAACCTCATACTATCATATATACTAATCATAATCCTCGCCATTATTGGAAAAGAAAAACAAACCAAATGAAAAACGCCAGTACTTAATCTCCTTACCATCCTATGACCTTATTGCTATACTTAATCTGATGCGTCCTAACGCTAACAAAACCTATTCTTCTTTTCATTTATATTCACCTATAGTTTGTTTGTTGCATGCTGGTTGCGTCTTTTATATCATGTGCCAGCACAATGCTGCTTTCCTCTCCAGTACATTTTTCTAGAAACACCTCACCCAATGCATCCCTACTCATATCCATGGCCTGACCCTACGGAGGAAACTCCAAGTCCACACATCCAGCGAAGCTTGCCGCTTGCCCTACTGTAACCTTTTATATTCTGTCTCATTTAAAGCCTGAATACCCCTTCTTCCCCCTTGCTCTCCCCAACGCTATTGCCCAAACTAGACAGTCTACACCTCTTAGCAAAAGCGCACCTATATGAAGTATTCGTATTCTACTCCCACGGATCAAAACACTGCTCTTCATATTGCCGCGATACGGCGGCTCTATACACGCCCCCCCACACCCCAAAAAAAACCACAAACACAGCCATTCAAGATTGTATTCAAATTCACCCCCTATCTCTCATATATGTCTTAAATCCTTTCTTTTCCATATGAATTCTACCCATGATTATTTACGACCACTATGAGACCTCAACCTTCCCACAAGCTTTATATAAAACTCTTGACTCATCCGTACTACTCACATTATAGATTTTCTAGTGACCCACAATATCCGGCCCCTATATAATATATTTAAAACAATAGTTTATCATGTTTTGAAAATGTTCATACTCCAAAGTTCCTACAGAAACTCGAACAATTTAGCATCACCTCGAGTTGCGCTTACCAGACACCACAATATTAGAAAAAGCTCATCACTCTGATAAATAGAGTTAACGCGGACACGAGCCCACCTTATCACTCCTACGCAAGCCCATGACTTTGATGGCGAAATGCGAAGGACATGCGGAAAATGTCACCTAAAGCACTCATCGTCTTCAAAAACGTCGCAATTTTGTTAATCAAAAATTGACTGACTTTTCTGATATTTGCGAAAACTAGAATTAATTCACTCTCTCCAGCTACACTTTGTAACCCTGAACATACCTTGTAAACATCTCCGTAGAGTTTTTTCCCCATGCATATCCACATGCTTAGCAGCATGATGGATGGAAATCCGACGTCCCCAAGCAGACATCCCTCATGATCCACATTACTCCCACCACCAACCCCAGCCAATGCACATCCTATCTGTTGGTTTGTCGCGTGTGCATACACTAGGCGAAGCATCCTCCGGCAGTTATATAAATAATGCATAAGAAATCTCAATCACACTTTTTTCACCTCGCCCCCTCCCTCTTTTCCGCTCCCTCCCGCTCTCCCTCCTCCCTCTTTTCTCTCTCTCTCTCTCTCCTCTTTCTTTTGATATCCATCCCTATCACATCACCCCATTCTCACACTCTACTGCTTTATCTACACATCCTTATTTTGTTTACATTTTAACAATCTCCAACAGATTCTGTCCCTTTTCACCATTCCCAGTGCATTTTCGTAATCATTCGTCATCTATCGGTTAAAACCTCGCAACAATTGTTCAATATATTGGAAGGGTATATGAGGCGCCCAGTGTCCAAAAAGCTTAAGTATATTACCCATCCAGCGCGTTTCCAGGTAAGATCGTGAAAAGAAATCCTGTCGAAGAGGTTAGGTGCAAATTGCATTAATAACCGCCCTGCGGTCCAAATGAAAAAGCTCTAGCACTGCTATATCACCTTTTGAAGTTTACGTTGACCATAGGATTGCAGTATTGGTGGATGTAAAGTAAGTCAATGAGTTCATCAAGCGGTAAATGCGTGCTTTAAATCGTTCAATGTCTCAATGTCGATTCTTACTGATTTGACAACTTATCTAGAGCGAATTTCTACTCAGAGAAAAAAGTTTATCTTACCACATAAATATGCAATTGTTAAATTATCTTTTTGTATTCATTCAAAAAAGAGAGTTTTCTTATTTTCCTCGCGGGATTGGTGGAATTATGATCTGTTGAATTTTCTATATAACGGATGTGAACCCAGTTCCACAGCTGTGAAAGCTAGAGCTTGATGTCCCTTCCTTATGGTGATTGAAAACAGTATTCAGCGTTGAAGTCAAACACAATAAGATGAGGGTTGTCACCGTAGACAGAAGATACAGATTGAAGCAGTGGTAGATTACTTCAATCAGTTGTGTCTCTGAGTTACAACAGTTGCATACGACGGATTAACATTTATAAGTTTCGTTTCGGAAAATTCCAAAGGGAAATAAAGATCGGTATGAAGAATTTCTACTCCTTTATGAAATGACGGAATAGAAACGCACAATAAAATCGGCTCAGTATTACATTGTGATCTTTAAAGATTGTCGTTATTGATGAGCTTTGTCCCTTGATCTCCGCGTGATCAAATGAACAGAAAAACGCTTCTTACAAAACCCATTTACATTTATATCTACTTTTGGACCGTTCTCATCAACAGGATCAGTTCATGGAAACGGTCCACTCTCTAAAAGATCTTAGCTGTATTAGGCCCAAAATATATGTATGTTTCCCTTAGTCATCTAAAAACTCAACTCCTTATTTTTTTAATCTGTTGAAAGACAAGATTACCCGTATAGTTATCCGTCGTGTTCAAATCTGAACTCACCTGATTACGTGCTTCCTGCATCCTTTCGTGAATTAATTCGCTTTCCAATGTACTCACGTAAATATATATATAGTGAATGAATGAAGGAAAAAGCTTTGAATTTGCTTTATATAACAATTTATTTTAACTGCAGATCGCATCATCAGACAAGCAAAAAATATGGTTACTAATTTATATTTGGATTATTTGTGGCTTAAATATCTTTTGTCGATAGGGTTGTTTTGCTGGCCTAATGTATTCGCCGTTGATAGACAATACATGAATTAATTGATTCTTAATGCTGACCTAAATAGATATAAAAAATAATTAGGAAGAAATTCCACATGACTAGGAATAAATAGTCTGAAAAAGACATGATTAGTATTATGGATTTGCATGACCAAAATCACCATTAATACCAAGCACATTCAGCAATTACCCTCATTATAGCCTTACTGATACCTTATATACTAGCGTACAACACTATATTAAGATTTTCAGATCTTAAAATAGTTCTTATTAGACATTTGTACACAGCAACAACACTCTCCTATCGGTTACACCTGATATCAGCTGAAATTACCATTGTCATCAATGTGATATTAATATCAATGACATACCATTCACACCAGCATCATCAAATTAATCATTTTAGCTAATTTAAGTATTTTCCCTCATTTTATTCCACAATAATGCTCTGTCCATTCCCCAAAACTGACGAGATACGATTAAGCTCTCACTAATCAATACCTGCTTATCATCTACAGTTCGAACCTTACATAGAATGATCCCCATCACCAAAATTATATAGCCGACTTCATATTATATATATATATATATATTATATATATATTAATATATATATATATATTATGTTAAAGCTACTGACATTCTGTCAGGACAAGTTTTTGTTCGATCCTTTCTAATTTTCTGCGATCACTGTCTTTTGGAATACTGATTTTTTCAAACTTAAAAAATCGTTTAAGTATCAATACATTGTAACAGTTTCAGAGGGGAACAGAGAATTTGAAACCACATATTTTAAATACACACACACGCACACTTACACAAACAAAGATTCATACACACACACATACACACACATATATATTATATTGTTGTGTTATGTTATGTGTTTGTTGTTTTGTTGTGGTGTATTGCGTGTGTCTATACATATTGTTGTTGTTGTGTGTGTTTATTTAAAATATGTTTTCCAAATTCTCTTGTACCCTCTGAAACTTTTTACAATGTATTGGATACTTAACCAGTTTTTAAGTTTAAAATCGTATTCTTTTTCTATAAAATGATTTCCTCTTTTTATATTTACTGGCTGCCTTCTGTTTGTTTTTTTAGCACCATCGACATAAGGGCCAAAATTCATCGACCAAAAATGTAAAATTGACTTAATTTAATAGACAGTGAAGTAACCGATTTTCAAGATATTTTATTCAGTCACGACCGAGTAATCCTTTTGCTTGAGAAAGTTGTGAATAATGATCATAGTATAAATATTCAATTCTCAAAGCTGATACTTTGTCAAGTGAAAAAACAAACGAAAAAAACCAATGTGATTAATTAATTTCCTCTCCCTACTTCCAGGGTCGCCGGCTCCGTGATCATAATCAAATTATGCACAGGCGAAATTGAGTCGTTTCCAAATAGTTAATTAAATAAATTTCATGCCTTATTCATCGATCACGTTCACTCGGCACCAACTATCGCTGCTAACAAGTTTATTATCCCGATCAATGAACAAATATGTTCGTAAATTCCGTCGCCCAGATTTTTTCAGTGTCACTGTGTGTCTGAAAAATTTTCGGCAGCATTTTCTTTCATTATCGCTCCCCCTACACAAACTGTTCGAGCAGACTTCGATTTTACAATTATTATAATAGTGAAGAAAAACCTCTCTGTTTTCTCTGATATTTTTCACACGAGTGCCGATAGTAAACTTGCCGACGCTTCAGTCGGGAACTTTGGCCCCAGGTAGGTTTGATCTGCTTCAGCTGAATTGATGGATGATGTCCGGTGTTGGAGCACGCAACCCACTTCAACGTAGGTCGCTTCCAATCGTCAGTTACCTTCCATTGCCTACACCCAATGTTTATATTCTCTTCTGCATCTTTTAAATGGTTTGATGTGAACAAATCCATCCATTCTTCAGATATAAGTGTTTTGTTTGTTGTGTGTTTGGTGTGTGTAATAATTATCAGTGAGGATCTGTGTGTATGTAGAGTCTATAATTTTTCTGATGAATTTTTATTCTTTTCTCTGAGAAATATTCGTCTACACAAGTAATAAGCGTGTTTCAAGCGTTTTAAAATAAAAAACGTCGAGTAAATTATTTTGCCCCTGTTCGAATGTATCAAATATAATGTTTATAATATATATATATATATATATATATATATATCTAATATATATTATATATATATATATTATTATATTATTTCATTATTTATTAACGGACTCTGATAGAGATGACCCGTTCTTCGACTTGAGAGGTATCCTTGACATAATTGTGGTACAAACACCTGCTCTGACTTAAGTGTAACAGGCGCTTTACAAAGTCCTTGCATTGTAGATTCTTCTGGGTTCAACTTGAAATGTCCAGCTACCACTGGTTTCTCATCCTTCGTAACTTGCGTTTGATATGATTTGCACTTCTAAAATTCTGCCGTGAGATTCACGCTTTCAGCAGATGCATCGAGATATTTTTGGTACAACGTTTTTTTTCCTCCAGAAGTTGTTGATCCGAGATCATTCTCCTCAAACCAGTCGGATTTTGTCGCCTTCTGGAAGGAGCATATGACGGATCTGAGACCCGGTTGATAATTTCAAATCACCTCTTTTCGTCCCGCTCCAAGAGTGAAGCATGAGATAGAGATAATGTTCATGAAGCGTTTGCCGGTAATTAGCCCAAAATTATGATTCCTGTCATTGACGCCGTTATGGTTCTCAATTGATGACTAGTTCGTGCAAATGGCAAATGGCCGACTCGCCTGATCACGCCTCAACTCCAGTTTACCCATTCCAAAGAAAGATAATCGGCCTTACCTCATTTACTGAACCGGGCGTCCGCAAGAACAGCGATGTCTACACCAATATCGTAAACATCCTTTGCCACGATACCAGTTCCGTCGTCGGGTTTTCCGACCCCTTACGATTAATAGGGGCCGTACATTCAAGAGCGTACTTAAAAAATGTTTGGTTTTTTCCCCTGCTATGTTGAACCAGCAGATTGCTGCTTAGGTTATAGATGAACAGGCATTTTTGTTTGGTTACCTTTTCTAAACATTCCCAGATTTCTAGTGAGCAGTATACCCCCAGGGGCTGCCTCGCCGAAGCACGTTGCTGTTTTGGACACAATTCAGCGACGTTAGATGGCACGTGCTGCATCACGAGTGATTCATGACTTTATGCTTCCAGGACCGTCAAGCCTGCATACGTCTCATTCCCTCCATCGCCATGGACCTGAGGAAATATTGCTATTTAAAGACCATCTGTTAGCTTGTGTACACGCCACTATATGTTCTCTATTTCCATAATAGGTCTGCGAAAGCCGAGCATGGTTTAATAAGACTACGATCTATCACACCGAGTAGCACGAATGCCACCGAGAAACATGCAGGCCTGGCTACGCGCTTGCGATACAAACCCACGTACTTTTACGTCCCCATTGAGCAAAAGGCTCCTCCACCTCCCTTTGACAGGTTTTGTTTTTTCTTTTCTGCTGGAGTCTATCCACCCTTCTTCTCACACAAACTTGTTGGCTACCGGTTTTAGTGACAATAACCGATTATAAACATTCGTACTGATTACATCTCTTCGAGCGACCGGAATAATATATATATATATATGATATATATATATATATATAGTATGTATATATATTATATATATATATATATATATTGTGTGTGTGTGTGTGTGTGTGTGTTGGTGTGTGATTTCGGCTCGAAATCCATTATACAAAATAAAGTAGACGCATCGAAGAATAAGTTTTTTCATTTTATTGTGTATACTACCCCGTCATTATTATTATTATATTATTATTATTATTATTATTATTATTATTATTATTATTTATTACATTGGTATATTATTACTTTAAAACTGTTTAATGATAAAGATAGAAATAAACAGCTCATGAATAACCGCAGAATAAACGTCATAATTTATTATACGATAGTAGAAGTAGACGATCGAAGACTACTATTGGCAAAGTTTTTTAGCGTATTACTATCCCTCATCACGATCTGATTTTATTATATTATTTATTTACTTAATTATTTACTCCTTTTGAGGTTTCACATCAGCATTACGCTGATTGTCTTTCACTGCGTCTGAGTGACAGCAAGTCTCCTCATGTCTCCAGACTCTTCTGATATTCTGCGATTGCAGCCAATGCAGTTCTGATGTTTCAATCCTTCCTCTGAATCCAAACTCTTCCAAACCGTCTTTCAATCCTTTTGGACTGTTCCAATGCACAACCACAAATTGGGATTCACTTTCATTTTATGTTTCATAATTTTTTCAGTTCTCTGCAGGTCAGATCTTTTCCATTTTTTCATTTCCTTAGGCTTCACACTTATCTGCTGGCACTGCAAAATCCACGTACAAGTTCTTTCTTTTTTGTTTATCAACAACATAGTCTGGTCTTCTATGTCTGGGATAACTGTGATCCGTTTTTATTTCAAAGTCCCAGAGAATGTATGCGTTTCGTCTCAAGAACAGATTCTGGTTTATGCATATACCATTTTGTTAAGTTCAAAATTTAATTTTTTGCATAATCCCAGTGGATCACCTTCCCAACCCATCTGTTATTTTGTATTCTCGTTGTAGCTAGTTGCTACATATCGCAGAGTATTATTATTATATTAATATTATATTATTATTTTATTTATTATTATTATTATTTATATTTTTAAAAGATTAGAGGATAAAGATAAAATAAACAGCTCATGAATAAACGGTAGAATAAAAGGTTAAAATTCGAGACGCCACACTACTTAAGAGTATTTACGGGTTTTCGTTGGAGCTCTTATTCCCGTAGTTGTTATATTCGGACGAAAGAAAGAAACAAACACGAATATAAATTGCGACATGTATTATCCAAAAAGTACAAATTGTATGCATTTGCTACGAGACTTATCTGAGATGCAATTAAAAGTTATTGCTTGAAGTGCGCTAGAAAGGTGTTCTACTCGCTGTTTGGAATGCTTTAAGACGCTCGACAGGTCGTTCTCGTTCCTCAGTCTTCTCTTAGTATGCTATTGTTGACAGCCTTAAAGTTTGCTCTGAGACAAATGCCCTTAGAACTTTGTGTGGGCGCTTATTTGAAGCTGACTCCTCAGGTTGGACCACATCTCCAGAACAATTCAGCCCTTTTGATGGGCAGTGTGAAGCGCTTATTTTTAGCGTCTCTCCTCGGTAACTGATTCCCTGCATAAGTAATGGCTTTGATTCTCCCGCCAACCTGGTGTGCATTCGCCCCTAGTGCATGGGAATAATTCACTATCGAATTTCCGATACTCACGAATGAATTAAGAAACTCTGAATATAAAACGTAAAAATAAAAACTGAATAAAAAGAAATTACTTTAAGTGTATATATAGAGTAATATATAATCTATTTATCTTACCAATTTAGTAACGTTAGTTTATCATTTTAAATATAAAATGCATGTACTGTAAGTACAGTTACGAAATATCTCTATGCCGAAATTGTAAAACAAATACAAGCAAAAATGTACATAACGGTGTATTTGTAAAACATCCCTCGATATATACTATATATCTAACTATCTCTCTCTCTCTCTCTCTCTCTCTCTATATTATATATATATACTATATAATATATATTATAATTATACTATATATATATATATATATATATGATTAAAGAACCAAATGAATATTAAACAGAATTAGTAAAATCTCTGCATTTCCTCCAAAGATCTACACAAAGGTTACAAAATTCGAGGTAATTATATAAAACTTATAAATTTAAGTTCATTCTGAACAAAATTCAATAATAAAAATATTCAGTGACTAAATAAAACAATCTTCAACACAAACATGGAAAGAAGTAGTAAGCATAACATTTGCTTGATTAACAAAGAATATGAATCGAATAATGAAATATAGATTAAAAAGTAAAAATCATCACTTCCTTTATTCACTTTTTTAAAAAACGTTAGATAAAAAATGCTTCTTTTATGTATATCAAATACTTCGTTATTTTTAAAACCAAAATTCAATTTTAACCATATCAAATTAGCTCTTTTTAATGTCTTATGTTACATTAATTAGCAATCTCACCGCCAAAATTTCACCTTTTCCTAAATCAACTCATTCGTTTCCGATCCCCACTAAAGCCCCCACAACGACATTTCACCAACCCAAAAATGCCGCCACCATGGTGAAACGCTTAACTTAACACACCAAACATACCGAGCGAAATCAATAATTAATTTAACACTACTACAGAAAAGGATTGACACCTCTGATAACATATTAGCATAATCCTAACATTAATTTCTCTCACAGAAGTTCAATTTATAATCAATACTTCAGCTTAGTTCCACTTCCGTCCGACATTTCTGCTCCTCAAAAACTAGACAGCACGCCTTTGCCACTTCTTGTTGTCTCAATATATATATATATATATATATATATATATATATATATAATAGTATATTTCACGTATTATTTAAGGAAACTAATTGTATATCCAATACACTCCATCGTTCTCTGTTTCGTTCTTCCCTTCTGTCGGTCCGTTTGCCTTATTTTTTTAATCTCCCTCTCTATCTGTTTTCTCTATTTATAATTAAATGTCTCGTTGTCACATTATATTTTTTTCTTTTCAATTTTCCATTAATTTTCTGCATTTAATCGGGGCGAATTAATTTTGTTTTTTCTTCCTTTTAACCCTGAACAATATTTCTAATATATAAAGACTAAGATTTTTCGGCAATAACGTGTCAATATCTCATTTATCATTGTGTGATTTTAACATTTTTCCCTTGAAATAATTTATTTATAATAGCAATGAACTTTTTCGCGAAAGTAAGATTTTATCATTGGCAACGTTCATACTATCAATCAGGATAAATTAGAATTTTTCTTGCATTTCGGTTATCAAAAAATATAATAAAGGTAAAATCATTCTTCAAGTTATTTTTTAAATAAATATTTCTATAAAACTTTCAGCCATCAATATGAAAAACTGTTTTGTTTTTTTTCTATTTTAAACGGAAAAGATTCCAATTTCGATTAATTCTAAGTTGCGTGTCTTCAGCGATTCAAATATTGTTATTTCTATTGTGAGTTTTTAACCAAATCTAAGAAAATATGTTCTTCACATTAGATATTCTGAAGTCTTCATCTTTAATAATTATAGAAAATGAACTTATAATGCCCGATATTTACACACGATGTCAGCACGCAAAAGAGACAGTGGGAATTCATTGTCTCTATCTCTCCCCTCTCTCTCTCTCTCTCTCTCTCTCTATAATATATAATATATATATATATATATATATATATATATATATATATATAAGATATATGTATGTCCTGCTGTGTGGTGTGTGTGCATATATTCTTAAATGAAAACCAAAAAAAAGGCTATTCTAGAATAAAAGAACATCATAATTAACGAATGTTATCGATTAAGAAATAGATAGGAATGTGCTAAAATATGTCCCCTTTACCCCCTCTTCCACTCCTGGATTTCTAAGTTGAGAAATCAAACCAATCGACAATTGAAAATGTTTGCACCAACAAATACCCGATGGAGAAATCACTGAAAGGTTATAAGTATTCCTCGTCGTAGATTTCACTCGTCGTGTAAATTGCTGACATTTCATTAATTGTGTTCTTATCAGGATTATTTGTATCCTTACTCACCTTGACATCGATTAATAATGAGATAGGTTTTTAAGAGAACAACATAACCAAATGTTTCGTCTTATCAACTCCAGAGAGCACGTGCAAATGTTTGTCTGATTCTATGTCTATCAGTCTTTTTTCTGCATTAATTTTGTCCATCTTATGTTCTATTCTCCTACTTTCCTTACCATTTCTCATCTATCAGTCTTTGCTCTCCCTCCCTCTAAAATGTCCACCTTTATTGTTTCGTTCAATCTTCTGCTCCGTTCTTTATATAAATTATTTAGTTCCTTAGGAAAAACGCACCTTAACACTTCCCTTATAAAGCGAACCTTTCACACTAGCTTAGCTGATTCATTCAATGTCAATTCACTCAGGTCTACCGGACTTTTCTAAGTATTCTAGCGATTTCAATAAGGTTTTGTCTAGATTGTCTCGATTCTTCCTTTATTCCAATTCCTGAAGTCACTTTGCTAAGCTTCAGGGAAATTCACACATGCACAACTACATTGTATCACTGTTTACACCTCATGTTCAATAGCTTTTTTCAATTTCTCTTAGCAAGTCCAGGTATTTTCTCTCTTTTCGTTTCCTTTCATTTTTTCTCACCCTATGATCTGCTGCAACTGCAAATCTTCCAGCCATCCCAAAAGTAGAAATTTTTTAGGAAAAACAGAGAAATCAGAGGAATAATTGAGATCATCCTAGACAACAGCATTGTTGATATTTAGCAGAAACTCAGAGTGTCCTGGGACCCGAGGGAGACGGTTTTCACTCAAAATCCGGTGAAAGACTATCAGTTTAATCTTGTGTGAAAATCTGATAATAATAATATAATAAAATAATTAATACATACATGATCTGCTGAGCTTTTTTTTTTGGTATCCAAGTGTAGGTTTTTCCTGACTGAGGGATGATGTCAAACTCTTCACTGAATTCGAAAAATGAAATGCAAACTATATGTGTATATGCGCCATTTGAATAAAGCCGAAATGTATTGTAAAAAATTATGGAATTAAGTCTGCCCTTGGCACCAGGGGAGAATCACCCAATAACGTAGAATGCGCCTAGAATACTTGTCTAGGATTATATGTATGTTATGATTACGACGCAACGGGTCTCCAAACCCCAGTTCTCCCAAACTAACGTGGAACTCAGCACATAGATGCACAACGCATTATTTTGCAAGTGTATTTTTTAAATATATGTTTCTTATCTTAATTTTATCTCCTCTTCATCTTCATTTTTACTGCCACCTGTCAAGTTAGAAATATATGGTTCCCACAAAAAAGACCATTAGTGGATGACAATAATTTGTCGATTATTATTTATATAAAAAGAAAGTACCATCTCTCAAGAGGATCAAATATCACAAATATACTCTCTGCATTGCTCTGTATAAGCTGCTAAAATACACTTAACCCTGGTGAATCCCCATTTTGTTACCACCATTTTCCCCCTGATGATACTCTAATATCAATATGTAATATTTTGTATTATATGCAGCCCACTCCTCTCGGTTTTGTTGACCAATGTAAGTTAGACATATCAAATACGAGTTTAATCAAAAATCATCCCACTAAAGATATTATAGTGTATAATTAATCTTAAATGAACATTCAATGAGGGGAGAGTCATATCTAAGCAACCATATGAACAAATACTCATATCTGCGAGAAGTATAATTTGAAACGTGAATTAGATTTACGAAATTTCTAATCCAAGCCATGTGTGTTAGAAAAAAAAGCAACACTTAATTCTAGTGAAATAAAGTAACTCTAGATTTAGAGCGATATTTAATATCATTGTTCCATGCATTTTTACCTATAAAACAAAGTAGAATATTACTTCTAGAAGACCTATCTCTCTC
>CM042145.1:1041249-1117748 GCA_023376005.1 Doryteuthis pealeii | reverse complement strand
CTATTTTAACATCGCCGGAGGGTGTTTTTTATTTTTTTTGGTACTAATATTGTAATAAGTAATTTAGTGCACATCTTAATTAGGGTATCATATTATTCTCTATCTAATACTCAAATAATTTTGCACACGGTTGAATGGTTTCAAGGTTTCATACAACTATGTGCAAACAAATGGTTTGTTATTTATAAATAGCAAATCTTTTTGAAACCATATTATTGTTTATCATTTTTATTATATATTAATACTAATAATAACGTTTTATGGTTTAAATCACTCTCAAATAATAACCATTTGTTGCATACATTTCTAGGTTTTCAGTTAGCCCTATCGAAATAAGATTTTGCACATTACCATTTCCTTATTCTATATCAATGATTTTCAAATATAGCATTTTTGACGCATTAGATGGAATCCTTATGAATATTACGACTCAGCGTGAAACTGTGAGTAGTTGATAATGAAAGGTACAATTTCATAGTACTTACAAGACTAGAGTCTCATCACGATGCAGCTTAGTGTCCATAGTTCAGGTTAAAACCATTTGGGATTGATCTTCAAAAGCAATGGAACCTAAGCCCACTTGAGAGGATGGATTTTCTTTGTCAATAACCTTGCACTCTGTGTCGGCAGACTTAGTGAAGCTTAGAAAAATAACAACAAAACATGAATAAGATATGTGATCTCGTTCAACAATTTGGCAATTGTTTTTATTTGTAATCAACGCCCCCCAACGGCATAGCATGGTTGTTGTTTTTTTTTCATAATGTTGTGTGATTCGTGATTTCCTGTAATCAGAAGCCCCCAAAATAATTTATACCCGCATTTGATTGAAGGTGTGGTGGGGGTGATCAAACGCTAATCGGCCATGGGTTTACTTTTTTTTTCTTTTTGTAACGTTAACCAAATGCCAGTCTTGATTTGGAAATCAGAGGAATCTTTCATTTCTCCTAGATCGGTTTCCCTATCAAACCTCGTGAGACTGACTTCCCACAAATTCATTAGTAGCTAATTTAAAAGGGAGAAGGGATGTGTTCATGTCTTTACCACGTAATAATTTTAGCCCATTTTTATTCGATGATAACCAATGCACTACCTGCGATGCCCCCCCCCCCCCTGAAAATAACACAGATTTCCTAGAAATTAAAAAAACAACTGCACAACATTAATTTAAAATTGATTGAAAATCTAAAGTTCATAGACTTCAGTTGGGCTTAAGAATGGCACTGACTTTCATCCCAGATTTAGTGGTATAAGGATCCCCACTAGAAAGGATATGCTGTTGCATTAAAGTATATCCATTTTGGTAGGGATGTAGCCCTGGGGTAAACAAAGTCACTCCTTCTTTGCATTCACCTGGCTCACTGCGGGCTTGGATTGTAGTTATATGTTAGGGTTACCTTTTTGTGCATGAGTAACCAAATGCCTTGCCCATATTACTTGTCATGCAATTATTCCCGTATGTTATATTATAATCTGTTTCACAACTTGTTTTACCAAGTCTTCTGAAAACATATCAGATATTATTTACCCGAACTGACTTCGGTTATTAAATAACCCAACGTCATTACATGAACGGTGTAAGTGTCTCAGTTTTTGATTGATTAAACAATACACAATGTCCGCAGAATGTTTTGCCAGGATTTAAATTACCCCTGCACACGCAATAGTTAGCAGCTATCAGTTTGGAGATGTTTTTGGAGTAGAGCAACACACCATGCAATTTCAGTTCAGCCATCATGATATGAAAGGATTGAACATCGTGCTTTTTGGTGTATGAAATTAATTTCTTTGCATATAGGTATTCATAGCTAGGCTTGCTTTACCAAAGGGCCCAAGCCATTAAACAAGGCTCGGAGTTTAATGACTAAAGATTATTGTCAGGGAAATCGATACAATACAATCAGTAATGAATAAAGCGAGCGTTGGCAGAAATTCAAATAAAGCTTAGACAGTGATTAGATCGTAGAGGCAAGCATCTGGACGACATAATATTTCAAAACAATCTTAATATTTAAACTGGCTTACCGCATCCCGATCAAAGCACAGGTTCTGCTTTGCGTCATCGTAATAAAGAATCAAATAACCTATTCAGTTCTTGAAAAATAGACGACCATTTAAAAACAACAGATTTTTTTAAATTGGGATTTGTTTATCTACGTCACATCAACCCCTAATTGATTTCAATGTTAAAATTTAATTTAATTTTGTTAAGTTATTTTTAAATCATAGTTAGTTACATTTCAAGATTCAATTGATTTTATTATAAACCGAATTTCTTTCTATAATCATTTCTTTGAACACGGTTATATGGGAATCATTGCATTCCTATATCAACGCAAAAAGCGCAAATATCAATTTTTTTCTCATCAGAATTATTATGTTTCAGTAGGATCCTATCTAACCTTTTTTATTTACGTTTACAAAACCCGCGGATAATTTTCTGCCGACACCAGAACTCATTTAGATTCTATGACATATTTTAATTGGACATTAATTCCCAATGTATTTTCGATTGTTGAAACTATTTTATTTGTTTGTACTTTTCATCAGATTCTTTACTAGGGTTTTTTTTTTAAAATCTTTTATTTATCATTTAAAATCATCAACAATGGCATTGTACATATAACTATTCTCTCAGATTCTATTAAGTAAGTAAAGTAAAAGTAAAGGGCGGGCCTTTAAATGTCGCTATCAAGCAGTCAGCGAGGGGGTCTATCCCCTTGTTCAATAGCCTAACCAAGAGATTGTTGGCGTCTGAGGTGGAGCACCACACCTACCACAGCTCCTTGCCTTTATCCGCACAGTTCCCTGTGCCTACTCAATACTAGGAACCTTGTGGTTTCTAGCGAACGGCTCTACCGACTGATGATTTAATATCTATAATGTCTATTTTTTAAAGCTGTCATGACGTATGCGATGTTTTTAATATTAAGAACTCCGAGTACAAACAATTATTTCGGCGAAGAAGGAATTGGCTGACTTTGCATCGCCTGAAGAGGGTTGAGACTCCCCAACCCAAACATAAAAAGAAATTTCCTTAGTATACCACTTAAAAACTAAATCCGGTGGTTGAGGCTCAGGTTCCAGAGATGTGGAGGAGTATGTAGTACGCCGTTACCGCTACTTAATCCCAGGTTCATTTCTGATGGGGGTTATCCAGTGCAAATAGATTCGTATTAACATTATAATATTGAATTAGAAATATTGATTATCATATCAGTAAGTCGTTAGCCAGACAGGGGAGAGAGGTTTATCCCCTTTCACCAAGGAAAATGCTTTTTCTCTAAGGGGTGGCGCTACACCTACCATAGCCCTTTATACCGCACAGATCCCTGTGCACCTTATATTACGCTGAGTGGCGACGGCTGGTATCCAATACCTAGGAAACCTTGGGTTCCTAGCAACACGCGTATTTACCGACTGAGCTAACCCGGCACTTACTGTGTGCATATATATATATATATATATATATATATATTATATATATATATATATATATATATACGCAATAGTTAATCATGTTACATGGCTATGAGTTTTGCAGACTTGTAATGTCAATACGATATCAGATTATGTGCGGTTGTTATATAATGTTGTATTTTAGCCGTTTTCTTTTTCATGACAATACCTTCATTTCAATTTCAATTGCTAGATGTTTTGTAGGAACATAGGTAAGTAATAACTTGGATTATGAGAAGATAACCCATTTTAATTAATATTATAACCCCCATCGAATTTAGAAAATCTAAAGTTTGCTTTACATTGATCTGTCAAAATCCGGTAGGTCTTGATTGCTTTTAGTATGTTAGTTTTAAACTGTTGAAATACTTGTTTCTAATATTATATAATATATATATATATATAGTATATATATATATATATATATATAGGTATTTGCCTCTCACGCCCACTTTATGAGGGCGTGACCACAAGCGACATTTTTATGTGGGCCACCCACAAGCTGAAGCTCATGAGTTAGTAGAACACAAAAAATGCGTTCGGATGCCGTTGCATTTCCCCTTTGAGGGGGAACCTTCAGGTTCTAGGCAATTAAACCAGCCTTGCCCCTTTAAATCGAAGGGGCAGGTGTTGGCTGGGGAGATAGCCCCATGGGATCGACGCTGTTAATGGTCCATTAATAGACACATGCCCCGAAGGCCCGTGCTATATATATATATATATGTTGTGTGTGTGTGTGGTGTGTGTGTGTGTGTGTAGTTGTGTATGGTGGTGTGTTGTGCATACGTATAGGTAGTTAAGAGAAATTCAAACACAGCACTCATTTCAGATATATATTCAAACATGTATACTATTTGTACAAGGGACTGACAAGCGTTCAAAAGACGCGGGATTAAGACACATCTACAATCAAAACTAGAACAAGATCCAAAATTAAACGTTACAAAAAGTGCAGAAAATTGTCAAAGAATAATTTGATTACACCATGACATTGGAAAAAAAGAGGAAAGAGATATTCGGATATACACGCGTCGAAAATAAGGGGGAACACGGGTAAAACAAGTTCTTCGTTTACGAGTATATCCTTGTTATGGGTTGTGGAGAAATACACTTAGATAAAAATTTTCCCATTTTAAAAATAGTCTGTTATAATTGTTTAAATAAGGGGCATCAGTTTTTGACATTGTGAGAATACACGCAGAAAAGAAAAAATGAATAGAAACTATGAAAATACGGTTAACTCTTAAAAATAGAAAACGTATTTTAATACGACAAAAAAAAATTCCTAAATGTGCAAAGAACGGAACAAAATGTCAAAATTTCAATCTGACTGATGATTAACAAATAAATTACTTTAAAATGTCCCGTGGATAAACCGGTTAATGTTAAATTTTAAAATTAAATGGCTGTGCTAATGTTTTTCATTTATGAACAAAAATTTAAAAACGAGGGAATTGTAAACTTGTTGTGTGTTTTCTCCAATTGTGAACATATTAAGGTTTTATGCGAGATTTAAATCTGGAATGACATTCACTTTTTCTCAGTTTTATAAAACAAAACGCATTTCACATCTACATTTCAATTATATATTATTATATATATATATATATATATATTATATATATATATGTGTGTGTGTGTGTGTGGTGTGTGTGTGTGGTTGTGTATTTGGGCAGCCATTTCTTTCATTTATTACATGTAGAATTTAAACAAAAGACACATCTGTTAACAATTTTATTTCTTTGGATCTTTCGAGTTTTTTTGGCCACACACACACACACCACACACACTAACACACACACATGACACACACACATATATATATATACTAATATATATATATATTATTATATATATATATATATATAATTATAGGCGATAGGGCTAAAACACATTTTGGTATAAAAAGCAAAACAATTCCACATGGGAGATTTCGTTTTATATAAGCTTTGTTCAACTGCTTACACTACCTTATGGTATCGAAAACTCACACAGTTTGAAGTACTTGAGAAGAATCGGCAAAGCTTAAGGTATTAGTATTGTTTTTCTAGTGAAACTGTTTTATTACGTATATCTGTGATGAAATGGCAGTTGTAAATTTCAAATTCCCAAACTTTCAACACAAAGTTATTCAGTGATAACTTCTTTATTGACCTTTTATTACTTTTGCGCTGTGTTTTTGATATAGATCAGATTGGGACAGACAACACAGCAAATTCTTCCACCGTAGTTATTTAGTACAGAATACGATGCTGACCATAACATAATTAAGTCACAGCTTTAGTTAGTTTCTAATATTTTAATATTGGATTATCTATCTATCTATCTATCTATCTATCTCACATTTATCTCAGTTTTTAACTTCTCCTGTCCCTTCTCGCTCTCTCCCTCTTTCTATATCTATGTCACATTTATATCACTTACTTATCTATATTTATCTATTTTAGTAATATCTATCTCGGTCACAATTACATTATCTATCTATCAATGTATCTATCTATCTATCTTATTCAAATCTAGCCCAGTCACATTTATTAAAGACTTTACATTATCTCTCTCTCTCTCTCTCTCTCTCTCTTCTCTCTTCCCCCCCTCTCTCTCTCTCTCTCTCTCTCTCTCTCTCTCTCTTCTACCTATCTTTCTCTTTCTCTATCTCTATCTATCTATCTTGTTTTATCTTTTTAAAATTCTTAACAGTGGCAGTAGTAGACGTGGACATGTTGCCACGTAGATAAGATTCAATTTTTCTGTTTTATTTTCAAGACTAAAATATGGTTATACCTGTTCTTGTCAGATTCTATGCCCAAATAAAAAAAAAAGGTCATGCATACAAATATTCTTAACAGACCTTACGCTTATACTTAAAAGATTGGCGCAGCACAATCATTCTATGATCATTCTCTTACACAAATCCCGCGATAGGTAAGTATCAAGAAACACACATGATTTTGACATGAATCTTGCCACAATATCTGTATATTTCCACGGCTGCTGAATTCTAGAGATCGAAAACAAAAAAAACATATTTTGAATACCTATTTCATATATTCCCTACTTGGTAGATAGGTGAACTAAACTCTTTCTACATCTCTTGTGCTTATACCAATCAAACCTTTAATAAGTGTTGAGAATACTTCAGTTTTTTTATGTATAATTATTAAGCCTTTAGCCTTCTTTTCCTCTGTTACGTTTATTAGGTAGGTGAACTCAGTTAATTAAGGCGCTATCTATGAATTACGGCAACATCACTTTCGAAATAGCTTTGGCAGATTCTGATTGGTTAAATTGACGATGTTTGCTAAGAGAAAAGTTGGGAATCCAATACAACTCTTTTTTCAATTTTCTATTTCTCCTTTACTTTTGTAATTATTCCTTACA
Organism: Doryteuthis pealeii; assembly: GCA_023376005.1. Classification (NCBI taxonomy): domain Eukaryota; kingdom Metazoa; phylum Mollusca; class Cephalopoda; order Myopsida; family Loliginidae; genus Doryteuthis; species Doryteuthis pealeii. The sequence goes on along the minus strand of CM042145.1, from coordinate 1,110,911 downwards.
CATCCAAATGGTTCTTTGATGATATTCATTTTCCCAAAGAGAAGATTCCTCATTTGCTTCATTTTCCATTCAACTTGACGAATTACGTTTCTTTATTTTCCTGAATGCAAGTACAAAGATTCCTAATTCATACTGCTTTCTTTGCTTATCATTATGTCAGTCTTCTTTTTTTTCCAGTGGGATGCTCGCTGGGTGGTATAATGATTTTTCGTTTTAGGTGGATAACGAATTAGGGCTGTTGACCATTATTAGTTTATCTGGATTGTTCCTGAGTTGCCATTGCATACATTGTCATTTACTAACGTTAAAGCTTTCACAGGGTCAAGGCACTTCAGGAATCAATCCAGATAACTAATCAATGGTCAACAGCCTAATTTCGTTATCCACTAAACGAAAATCATATACACACCCAGGAGCATTCACTTGGAAAAAAAAAGGAAGGACTGGACATAATGATGAAGGCAAAGGAAGTAGGATATGAAATTAGGAATCTTTGTACTTTGCATTCAGGAAATAAGAAACGGGAATTCGTTCAAGTGAATGAAATGAGCAAATGAGAATCTTTCTCTGGGAAAAAATGATATCATCAAAGAACATTTGGATGTGTAAGGATAATGATACAAAAGTAAAGGAGAAATAGAAAATTTGAAAAGAGTTGATTGGATTCCCAAACTTTTCTTCTTAGCACACATCGTCGTTAACCAATCAGAATCTGCCAAAGACTATATTTCGAAAGTGATGTTGCGTAATTCAGATACGCTTAATTAACTGAGTTCACCTACCTAATAAAACGTAACAGAGGAAAGAAGGCTAAAGCTTATAATATACATTAAAAAAAAACTGAAGTATTCTCAACACTTATTAAGGTTTGATTAGTATAGCACAAGAGATGTAGAAAGAGTTTAGTTCACCTATCTACCAAGTAGGGAATATATGAAATAGGTATTCAAAATATGTTTTTTTGTTTTCGATCTCTAGAATTCAGCAGCCGTGTGAAATATACAGATATTGTTGGCAAGATTCATGTCAAAATCATGTGTGTTCTTGATACTTACCTATCGCGGGATTTGTGTAAGAGAATGATCATAGAATGATTGTGCTGCGCCAATCTTTTAAGTATAAGCGTAAGGTCTGTTAAGAATATTTGTATGCATGACTTTTTTTTTTATTTGGGCATAGAATCTGACAAGAACAGGTATAACCATATTTTAGTCTTGAAATAAAACAGAAAAATTGAATCTTATCTACGTGCAACATGTCCACGTCTACTACTGCCACTGTTAGAATTTAAAAAGAAAAAACAAGATAGTAGATAGAGATAGAGAAAGAGAAAGATAGGTAGAGAGAGAGAGAGAGAGGAGAGAGAGAGAGAAGAGAGAAGGAGGGGGGGAGAGAGAGAGAGAGAGAGAGAGAGAGAGAGAGATAATGTAAAGTCTTTAATAAATTTGACTGGGCTAGATTTGAATAAGATAGATAGATAGATACATTGATAGATAGATAATGTAATTGTGACCGAGATAGATATTACTAAATTAGATAAATATAGATATGTTAAGTGATATAAATGTGACATAGATATAGAAAGAGGGAGAGAGCGAGAGGGGACAGGGAGAAGTTAAAAACTGAGATAAATGTGAGATAGATAGATTAGATAGATAGATAGATAATCCAATAAATAAAATATTAGAAACTAATAAGCTTACTTAATTATTATGGTCAGCATGCGTATTCGTACTAATACTACGGTGGAAGAATTTGCTGTGTTGTCTGTCCCATCGATCTATATCAAAACACAGCGCAAAAGTACATAAGTCAATAAGAGAAGTTATCCACTGAAATAACTTTGTGTTGAAAGTTGGAATTTGAATTTACAAACTCATTTCATCACAGATATACGTAATAAACAGATTTCACTAGGAAAAAACAATACTAAACTTAAGCTTTGCCGATTCTTCTCAGTACTCAACTGTGTGAGTATTTCGATACATAAGGTAGTGTAAGCAGATTGAACAAAGCTTATATAAAACGAAATCTCCCAATGTGGAAGTTGTTTGCTTTTATACCAATGTGTTTTAGCCCTATCGCCCTATATATATATATATATATATACTATATATATATATTATATATATATATATATGTGTGTGTGTATGTGTGTGTGTGGTGTGTGTGTGTGTGTGTGGTGGCCAGAAAACTCGAAAAGATCAAAAATAAAATGTCTAAACAGATGTGTCTTTTGTTTAATTCTACATGTATAAATGAAAGAATGCTGCCCAAATACACACACACACACACACACACACACACACACACATATATATATATATATATATATTATATATATTATATATATATATATAATGAAATGTAGATGTGAATGCGTTTTTTTTATAACTGAGAAAAGTGATGTCATTCAGATTTTAAATCTCGCATAAACCTTAATATGTTCACAATTGAGAAACACACAACATTTACAAATTCTCAGTTTAAATTTTTGTTCATAAATGATACATTAGCACAGCATTTATTTTAAAATTTAACATTTAACCGGTTTATCCACGGGACATTTTTAAAGTAATTTATTTGTTATCATCAAGTCAGATTGAAAATTTGACATTGTTCCGTTCATATTTGCACATTTAGGAATTTTTTTTGTCGTAGTAAATACGTTTTTCTATTTTTATAGAGTTAACCGTATTTTCATAGTTTCTATTTCATTTTTTCTCTGCGTGTATTCTCACAATGTCAAAACTGATGCCCCTTATTTTAAACAATTTTATAACAGACTATTTTTAAATGGGAAATTTTTATCTAAGTGTATTTCTCCACACCCATAACAAGGATTACTCGTAAAACGAAGAACTTGTTTTACCGTGTTTCCTTATTTTCGACCGCGTGTATATCCGAATATCTCTTTCCTCTATTTTTTCAATGTCATGGTGTTAATCAATTATTCTTTGACAATTTTCTGCAACATTTTGTAACGTTAATTTGGATCTTGTTCTAGTTGATTGTAGATGTGTTCTTATCCCTGCGTCTTTTGACGCTGTCAGTCCTTGTACAAATAGTATACATTTGAATATAATATCTGAAATGAGGTTGCTGTGTTTGAATTCTCTTACTACCTATACGTATGCACACACAACACACATACACACACACACACACACACACACACACACACACACACACATATATATATATATATAGCACGGGCCTTTCGGGCCTGTGTCTATTAATGACATTAACAGCGTCGACCCATGGGGCATCTCCCCAGGCAACACCTGCCCCTTCGATTTAAAGGGGCAGGACGGGTTTATTGCCTAGCACCTGAGGTTCCCCCTCAAGGAATGCCAACGGCATCGACGCATTTTTGTGTCTACTACTCATGAGCTTCAGCTTGTGGGTGGGCCCACATAAAAAATGTCCTTGTGTCACGCCCTCATAAGTGGGGTGAGAGGCAAATACCTATATATATATATATATATATATATATATATATATATATATATATATATATATTAGAAACAAGTATTTCAAACATTTAAACTAACCATACCTAAAAGCATCAGACCTACCGGATTTTGACAGATCATGTAAAGCAACTTTAGATTTTCTAATTCGATGGGGGTTAAATATTAAATTAAAATGGGTTTATCTTCCATAAATCCCAGTTATTACTTACCTAGTTACTCTAAAAACATCTAGCAATTGAAATTGATGAAGGTATTGTCATGAAAAAAGAAACGGCTAAAATACAACATTATATAACAACCCACATAATACTGATATCGTATTGACAATACAGTCTGCAAGAACTCATAGCCATGTACATGATTAACTATTGCGTATATATATATATATATATATATATATATATATATATATATATATATATATATATATTGCACACAGTAAGTGCCGGGTTAGCTCAGTCGGTATAGCGTGTGCCTAGGAAACACAAGGTTCCTGGTTGGATACCAGCCGTCGCCAATCAGCGTATTAAGGTGCACAGGGATCTGTGCGGTATAAGGAGCTGATGGTAGGTGTAGCGCACCCCTTAAGATGAAAAAGCATTTTCCTTGGTGAAAGGGGATAACTCTCTCCCTGTCTGGCTGACGACTTTACTATATGATAATCAATATTTCTATTTCAATATTTATAATGTTAAAAACGAATCTATTTGACACATGGATAACTCCCCATCAGAATGAACCTGGGATTAATAGCGGTAACGGCGTACTACATACTCCTCACATCTCTGGAACCTGAGCCTCACCACCGGATTTAGTTTAGTGGTATACTAAGGAATTTCTTTTTATGTTTGGGTTGGGGAGTCTCAACCCCTCTTCAGGCGATGCAATCAGCCAATTCTTAGCTTCGCCGAAATATTGTTTTACCTCGGAGTTTTATATTAAAAGACATCGCATAAGCATGACAGCCTTTAAAAATATAGACATTATAGATATTATCTCAGTCGGTAGAGCGTTCGGCTAGAAACCACAAGGTTCCTAGTATGAGTAGCACAGGGATCTGTGCGGTAAAGCAAGGAGCTGATGGTAGGTGGGTGCTCCACCTCAGACGCCAAAACAATCTCCTTTGTCTAGCGCTATTGAAAAGGGGATAGACCCCTCGCTGACTGGCTGAATAGCGACATTAGGCCGCCCTTTACTTTTACTTTACTTACTTATAGAATACTGAGAGAATAGTTATATGTACAATGCATTGTTGATTGATTTAATAAATAAAAGATTTAAAAAAAAACCTAGTAAAGAATCTGATGAAAATACAAACAAATAAAATATTTCACAATCGAAATACATTGGGAATTAATGTCCAATTAAAATATGTCATAAATCCAAAATGAGTTCTGTGTCCGGCAGAATTATCCCGCGGGTTTTGTACGTAAATAAAAAAGTTAAGATAGATCCTACTGAAACATAAATATTCTGATGAGAAAAATTATATTTGCGCTTTGTTGATATAGGAATGCATGATTCCATATAACCGTGTTCAAAAAATGATTATAGACAAAGAAATTCGGTTTATAATAAAATCAATTGAATCTTGAAATGATAACTAACTATGATTTAAAAAATAACTTAACAAATTAATTAAATTTTAACATTGAAATCATTAGGGGTTGATGTGACGTTAGATAAACAAATCCAACTTTAAAAAAATCTGTTGTTTTAAATGGTCTCTATTTTCAGAACTGAATAGGTTATTGATTCTTTATTACGATGACCAAGCAAGAACCTGTGCTTTGATCGGGATGCGGTAAGCCAGTTAAATATTAAAAAATGTGTTTTAAATATTATGTCGTCCAGATGCTTGCCTCTACGATCTAATCACTGTCTAAGCTTTATTTAGAATTTCTGCAACGCTCGCTTATTCATTACTGATTGTATTGTGTATCGATTTCCTGACAAATAATACATTTTAGTCCATTTAACTCCGGCCTATGTTTAATGGCTTGGGCCTTTTTGGTAAGCAAGCTAGCTATGGGATACTAATATGCAAAGAAATTAATTTCAATCACAAAAGCACGATGTTCATCCTTTCATATCATGATGGCGACTGAAATTGCATGGTTGTTGCTTCTACTCAAAAAACATCTCCAAACTGATAGCTTGCTACTATTGCGTGTGCAGGGGTAATTTTTAAATCCTGCAAAACATTCTGCCGGACATTGTGTATTTGTTAATCATCAAAAACTGAGACACTACACGTTCATGTATACGTTGGGTTATTTAATACCGAAGTCAGTTCTGGGTAAATATATTTCTGATATGTTTTCAAGAAACTTGTAAACAAGTTGTAAACAATTATAATATAACATACGGATAATTTTGCATACAAAGTATATTGGGCCAAGCATTTGTACTACATGCACAAAAGGGTACCCTAACATATACTATCAATCCAAGCCGCAGTGAGCCAGGTGGAATGGCAAAGAAGGAGTGACCTTTGTTTACCCAGGGCTACATCCTCACCAATGGATATACTTTTAATGTCAAAACGAGCATATCCTTTCTTAGTGGGGATCTTATAACACTAAATGTGATTGAAGTCAGTGCATTCTTAAGCCCACTGACAGGTCTATGAACATTTAGATTTCAATCATTTTAATTAATGTTGTGCAGTTGTTTTTTAATTTGCTAAATCTGTGTTATTTTCATGGCATCGCAAAGTAGTGCAATTGGTTATCATCGAATAAAATGGGCTAAAATTAATTACGTGGTAAAGACATGACACAATCCCTTCTCCCTTTTAATTAGCTACTAATGAATTGTGGGGGAAGTCAAGTCTCACGAGGTTTTGATAGGGAAACCGATCTAGGAGAATGAAAGATTCTCTGATTTCAAATCAAGACTGGGCATTTGTTAACGATTACAAAAAGAAAAAAAAAAGTAACCATGCCGATTAGCGATTTGATCACCCCCACCACACCTTCAATTCAAATGCGGCTAGAAAATAAATTATTTTTGCAATTCACTGGAATTACAGGAAATCACGATCACACAACATTATGAAAAAAAACACAAACCTGCTATGAATGCACGATTGTGTCAGCGGCGTTGAATTAAAAACAACAATAAAAAACAATTGCCCAAAATTTTGAACGTCACATTATCTTTATTCATGTTTTGTTGTTATTTACTAAGCTTCACTAAGTCTGCCACACAGAGTGCAGGTTATTTACAAAGAAATCCATCCTCCAGTGGGGCTTAGAATACACTCTGCATACTCTGCAGTCGTGAAAGATCAATCCCAAATGGTTTTAACCTGACTTATGACACTAAGCTGGCATCGTGATGAGACTCTAGTCTTGTAGTACTATGAAATGTACCCTTTCATTATCACTACTCACAGTTTCACGCTGAGTCGTAATATTCATAAGGATTTCATCTATGCGTCAAATTGCTATATTTGAAAATCATTGATATTAGAATAGGAATGGTATGTGCAAAAATCTTTATTCGATAGGGCTAACTGAAACCATAGAACTGTATGCAAACAAATGGTTATTTATCATTAAAAAGGATTATTCGTTTTTAAAACCATATAACCGGTTATATATTATTAGTATTATATATAATAAAAATGCATAAAACAATAATATGGTTTCAAAAGGATATTGCTATTTTATAATAACAACCATTTGTTTGCACATAGTTGTATGAAACCCTTGAAACCATTCAACCGTGTGCAAATTATTTGTATTAGATAGGAATAATTGATACTATATAAGGGTGTGCAAACTAATTACTTATTACAGATATTAGTACAAAATAAAAAACACCCTCCGGGCGATGTAAAATAGATTTTTGAAACATATTGCCTGAGTGGTGGGATAAAAGATTCAATGTCAGCGAGTTTGTACCCTAAGTAAGTAAAATCATCAAATTCATTAAAGGATTAAAAAATAAAACAATTTGAAATGTAAACTTTAAATATGTATCAAGATAAAACAAACTATATATAGATATATAATACCAGTCATGTATTTATTAAAACTTGTTTAAAAAACAATGAGGACTGTCTAATGTTGCATGTTCAAATTTTGAGTGTATTTATTCTATGTTATGACGATTTTGGGTAATGTGACGTAAGCAGTGACGTAATTTTTGTTACAGACAAAAACCGGAAGCGAATCTCTATTATTAATAGATATAAAATGCGATTTAAATAAAAATGTTTGCAATGAAGAGTTGAAAATATAAATAGTTATGATAAAAACAAACATTTACAAATGAATTAAATTTCGGCCTCCAATAACCCATAAGGAGTTCATATGACGTTAAATAAACCAAACCAAACCCGATGTACAGAACTTGTTATCCCTAAATCGTCACCATTTTAGAATTGAATAGGTTAAGTGTGGCTTAATTTCGGGTGAACAAGCGGGGACCAGTGATTGAATATTTGACGCCCTGAAGTCTCTCACACGTCTTTGTTTACGTGATAGCATTTAGATAATCTACTGATTATTGTAGACACAATTTTCGTTGATGTTGATGAGTGGTTCCCCCCGAATAATTCAAACAGCGCCAAAGAGACTGAACTGTAAAGCTTGAATCTTCTCTCGTCTAACATCTCGGATGACGGGATTGATTGTTCGATTGATTCAGACGAGTCGACAATAAAGGAAATCAGTCAAGTAATTAGAGTTATCTGTGGCCGGACCTATGGTTTGTCCTACCATCGCCATATTTGGAATTGATTGCTATAATCAAGTTGATTTCGAATGCTTAAATGAAGGGCGACAAGTAATCACACCTTCAAGCTAGAGCTAAACCCCATCTTCCTAAAAGAGTTGACCCAATATCAGCTTAACACGAACATAAGGCAGTGTCCATTTATTCCTATTTAGCCATTTTTCTAAAAAAAAAAAAAAGTTTCTTTTATAATAGGCATCTTTTAAAATTAATATGTTGATCTTTGATATTAAAATGCATAAAATATATTTTTAATAATTCATTGGTAAAATAATTTTCGCATTTCCCATTATACAAATGTTTTTTTTAAAATTTGCCTGCCTTCATAAACTCAAGGACTGTGACCACTAAATATTCTGTGATTCACAATGTAGTATACATTTGTTATATAATTTTTGAAAAATTCCTTATCAACTAAATTCTGGGTACTGTTTACATTGTAATTATGTCCATCATGTTAGCTAAATAAAATCTTTAAAGATTGTGTATTCTATTCTGCATTGAAGAGGTGGACATATTAAATACATAGGGAGGTCTGTGCCAACATCAAAGTACAGCTCCATGTTCTCGAGATACTGACAGATACCATGAAATGAATAGATGTAGCCTAACTCAAAGACAAGATTCATTATAACAGGTAAGTGACACCTTACATGCTCTATAATGATTGCAAGATATTCCGGTCGTAGGAGTGAAAATAGAACAATTATTATGGTTGTATTTGAAAGCGTATTCAGACGACTCTACATGATTTTAAACTTTTTGCCCACCTCCTGATTTTATCATCACTCCACTCGACAAAGTAAACCCTTTTCGTAATATGGGAAAGCTTATTCCCTAAATGTTTCAGCGATGGAGTCTTAGAGAAGCTTGCTAACCAAAGCTCTATAAAGATGCGTAAATATTTGCGGAATAACATTATTTTCTATCTAGATTCATTTGAAAACCCAAATGACGTCCCCACGCATTAGTTACTAAAGCTATCTTTTAATTCCTAGGAATAGCGAGTAGATATCAGATTTTAATTTACTCAACTTATGAAAGAAAAATTATTGTATGTTCCTTGGTCACAAAACCAAAGTTTGCAAGGACAAATATATCCTTTCCAATTACTTTGAACATAAGTAAATAGGAAATGACACTTTCCGTCTAGAAACAAAATTAAGTGAAAAAAAAAGTTACAAGTTTCATATTCTTATAATATCTCATTGTTCTGGCAAAAATGTCCATTGAAACTTTATTTATTGGTCTTCGTTTATTTCTAGATTGTTTGTTTTAAGCAATAATACTATGAAGATATCTTACATCTCCAACTTGAAGGCCAACACCATTAATGTATTTTGTAATGTAACATCATCATCATCATCATCATCATCATCAGCAGCAGCAGCAGCAGCAGCAGCATCATGTGCTAGTATCACAGATATCTATTACAATCTCTCGGCTACCGTCTCTATCACTCATTGCTCACAGTAAGTCCTCTACACAGCATCCAGTGTTCCCAAAGAGCTGGTCAATGTACATCCTTGCCGGACGGCCCACACTAGCTTGCACATGTGCTAGCTTCCATAGCAGAACGTCATTTATGAGTTCGTTCTTGTTTCTTCATCTTATGCGGATGGTGTGGGTGATATGGGGCAAGTGGTCGTACAACTATTTTCTCGTGGATTGTTCTCACGTCTTTTTTTCAGATTGCATGTAACATTCTCATGCAGCTCCCATCTAGCTTATTCTCTATGCGATTCGTTATGGTGTAAGTAGTGCAGCCGTACAGTTGCACTGATACAAGTTTGGCTTAGAGGAAATGTCACTTTAACTTGTCAGTGAGATCGGATTTCCATATGATTGATTATCGGTTTATAGCATTAACACCGCTTTCTGTGGGATGAGATATTACTGCCTGGTAAAGTCAATTGTTCCACCGATTTTACGTGTTTTCCATCGTGTGTGGTGATGTCTCCTTCATTTCTAAAACACATGAACTCAATTTTATCGGATTTCACTTATTGGTCGATGTTCCATGCTGCCTTTTCTAGGCTGTGTAATAAGGATTCACCTAGTGCTAGTAATTGCAAGAAGTGCCAGATCATCAGCGTATTCCGTATCTGTAATAATCTGTGTGAGATATCGCCTGCTTCTTGCCCTTTTTTTTTAGTGTGAGCCCTTTTTCTTTTATGGAATCTAATGATGTTCCAAGAACCTTATCTAGGCATATTGGAAATATCTATGGTGCTAAGTTATCTTCTTGCAGGTCTCTGTTATCTTCTTGCATGACTTCTTGAAATTTCAAAGTAAACTCTGTCACCACCAGGTGAGCATACCATTTCTTATAATGCCTTTGTAGAGCATCATTATAGCGGTAACTTTTTCTTTGGGGAAACCGTATGCTAGTAGTATTTGCCACATTTTCCCTTATTCTTTGCTCAAACCCGTTCTATGAAAAAGTTGTGGATATATTTCTGTGGAATCCGTTTTGGTTTCTTCAAAGGATTCTCTCTATTTCAGGTCTGATTTGATTAAGAAGAAGGGAATTATATATCATAGTAGCTATGGCAGTGAGGGTTATACCTCTGTAAATCTGATTTTAGTGTAAAAAACTGTTTCATCATTACATCTACCGATGTCCATAATACATAATCTAGGTAGAAATGGAGCTGATATATTTCTTTTAGGATTCCAGAGACAATGTCAAAGAAATATGTGTCATCATCAGATTTTTGAACAATTTCTTTAATATTTTTGTAGAAAATACTTATAGCGGTAAATAATTATGTCTTGAGACCATATGCCAGAAGTATTTGCTCCATCTTTACTTGTGTATAGACAAATGCCTTGGAAAAAACTGCAAACAATACTGTTGTCTTGGTGTTTTTTACTCGTATTCCCTCGAGGATACAACGAAGAGTCAGAATCTGAGAACTTGTGTATCGATCTTTGCATGTTTCCTTAGAATATTCTTGACTTCATGTCAGATGTGGTTGAGGAGCTGTGGATTATAAACCTTAGCAGCTAGAACAGGATTCCTCCGTAGTTCTTAGTGATTATACAATTTAGTGCATAAACAAAACACAATAGAGAAATTAAAGAAAGACTGGATTCCCCTTTCCCCAAGAAACTGAGGATTCAGCCTTTTGTTAATGTCTCTATTGTGTTTTGTCTATAAACTGCATTGCATAATCAAATATATACAAAGTGTGTCAAAAAAGTATCGAGATTGAAGCTGTATTGATCAAGATAGGAATGGAACAATAAATGTAACGTTAATTTCTTTCAGAATACGTGTGTCCAAAAGTTAAGATTTTAAAGCTGTATTTACCAAGATAGAAATGAAGAATGAATGGAACGTTGATTTTTCAGAATAGAAATTGTGTTAAAAAGTACAGAAAGTATCGATCCTTTTTTTAAACAACTTGTATGTCATCAAATTTCCTTGTTTTCCTTACTCGAAGAGATATGCTATCGAATCCTGCAGCTTCTCTGTTTTTGGTCGTTTTTCGAACCTAGTCAAGTTCACCCTCCATATAATGTCCTTGTTTAATGTCTAATTGGCTATCAATGATTTCTTAGGTATATTTTCATATAATTTTAGGAGACTTTCCAAGTAGATTTTTAAGATATTTCCTTTTCAGAACAGAAGTCTATATTCTAGGCTATCTGTGTTTAGCTTGTAATTCGAGGTGCTTTTCCTAACACAAACCTCGTTTATTCCGTAGTCGACATATAACAAACAGTTTTCCCGTTTATAGATGACATACACGAACATCTTTCAGAATATGTATGAAATAACACTGTATTTACTGTAATTGCGAATATAGTCTAAACATGTGTAGTCTTTAAGAAGTAGAGAATGTGAAACAAAAGCAGATATTAATGATGTGATTGAATACTCTCCATTTGAACGTAAGAATATTCACTTCTCGAAGCAATAAGCAAGAAAATAGATTGTTTTAGTTCAAACGCATTTGTTAGCATTCATAATTTGATAACGTAATCTTTATATACATCTTAAGTAGATTCGTAAGTAAAAAAGAGAAAAAAAAGAAAAAAACAAACAAAACAAATATGAGCTCAAACACATTAATTTACATAGATTCTACACGTTGAATTAATGTCTTGTGCTTTTAGAAAAAAAGATCAATTATCTTTATTAATAACTTGAAGAGATGTGCTTCATTAATTACAAGATAACCTGTGTAACCGTTGGAATCCCACTCTAACAGTTCACATGATGATGTGCATCTGCTAAAATGAACCATAAATATTTGTGTCGGAATTGAGTAAAGAACAGTAGAGAGTTGTTTTTTTTTATTTTGCAAATAATATTGTGTTATGAACAAGAAAAATTCGGCGGTCAAATATCACGGTTATGCAAAACAATGCATTATGACGATGCGTCAATACTTACCGAATTAACATAATTTTCATTTTGATTCCACTTGAAAACTGAGTTGTCTGTTGGACTCAGTTACAATACTGTTGGTTTTAACAACAATAACTAACTAAGCACAACTGAACTGATGCCCAAAGCAGCTGGTATTTATGGCATTCAGAAATACTCCATTCATGCATTTGGGTGATTCCCTTCCTTGAGTCCTGATTGGCTGCTTGGTTTCTGTGGTGTTAAAGTGCTTGATAAATAGCCTACTATTCTGCAGTAGACCTGCAACAATGCAAGAATCCTATTGAGTTACGACTTGCTAGTTGTCTTGTCTTGCCAATTCGACGGTGATTGGAATATTGCTACTACAGTGAGTATGATGGTTATTCTACATTGACGTTCTCACCGACTTGTGGGCAAATATTTATTTTTCTGTCTCTAATCATATATTCAACCAACTTGACCTAATGATACACTAGTAGAGGTTAGTACCAACGTGAAAATACACTAAAATAGTGAAGACAAACACATAATATGTGTGTATGTATGTGTGCGTATGTGCATAATAACCAATCCGACTATGTACATTCAAATCAGTGAAAATAATATATTTGTAAAGAAATAAAACAACGTAAGGTATTTGGTATATATTGTATCATTGATATTTGTCCGCATTCCGGGAGTGAATCGTTCTAAAGAGCATTTCATAGGTATGTCTGTTATATGAATAAATATCTCTACATATACACACAGCAGCTGGTGTGTATGTATATATGTATGTATGAATGAAATTACGAAAATAAAACAATTAATGACAAAAATATATATATATATATATATATATATATATATATATTATATATATATATTATAATATATATTCTTTTTGTTCGGCCGTTGACATTCCTGATATTTGCGTTTGGATTCGATGATATTCTATAAAAACTGAAAATCTGTTGTTTCTTATCCTCTTCTGTCTCCACACCGTTGGATTTTAAGGGACTTCTTAAAAGTATCAACAAACCTTTCAGCCTGAAAATTTCATCTTGTAATGCATGGAGATTTAGTGATATGTTCAATCCTTTGGAATTTGCAAAGTGTCATGAATTTGTTCCCTGTGAACTGAGTCCCATTGTCCCCTATCGGTTTTCTGGAGACCAAAGCGAGCGAACCGTCCCTGAGGAAGGATTATCGTAACTGTCGAAATGGGTCTTCTTAATTTGAATACATACGATCATTTGGTGTAGATATCCCAACTAAGAAATATCATGACTCGTTTAATGACCCCGCATAATCCATATGAAGTCTGGATGATGGAATGTCAGTTTCTGACCAAATTTTCACCAGCGGGGCCTTTGTCGCAAAAGAACAATCTCTGCAGGTTTTCACTTCATTTTCTGTATAATAGCCTATCCCCGTGGCAAATATGTAAAGCTCCTCATTAGAGATTCCTTCAAAACCCTTCATTAAATCCGCGTACATTAGTATTTCGTCACATATTGACAATGCAGAAGTTTTATTTTTCTCCTTCAGTTTAAGTGGTTCTATAACTTTTATAATGAAATCATATTTTTCGGCTTTAATTTTAATTTTGTCCAATATCACGGGTAATTCTCGCACTGTATTACATTTTGATTATTTCTCGGCTCTTAAAATCTGCTATTATCAGGTTTTCCAGTGGTTCGGCAAAATTTGGGATCAATCTTGACATACCATCAGCATGTCCTAATTTCTTTGATGGTAAAAAATTTAAATTCATAGTTGTAATAAGAATGTTCTCTGGGGGGCACAGTTAAGTCCGACGATTTTACTCTCTCAGCAATGCTGCACTCTTCTCACCAATACTATCAAAAGGTCTTGTCTCTCGTCCACTCGTCACCACAGCCAAAATGCTACTGCAAGCTTTCTTTTTGCGGTTTGTGAGGGCTGGTCAAATAAATACACAATTACAGTGTTCATCCGGGCTCCTTACTCTGACCAGCACGTGCAACACTAATCAGCACGCGTCAATCCTTCACATCCTGGCCACTCTGGACAGTTTTAGTCATTCCCATGCGTCGGGCCACGACTCACGATCAGGAGAATGCGAGTTCAATCTCCCCACTCGCCTCTGATCTTCGTTCTGCATGCCAAACACAGTCGTGCACGCTTCGAACTACTACGTTCGTGGTTTCTCTCGCCACAAATAAAATAAAATAGCTTCCGAACCCTGCAATCTACTGGCTGTATAGGTATGGATGACTTTCTTCGATCCATATATGGACAATAAAAGACGGTGATCTGTTTGCAACTAAAATGTCTTCCATTAACAAATTTATGGAGATTTTAAGAGCAAATATTATTACTAAACTTTCTTTTTCTATCTGGTTGTATTTTTCTGTCGCAAATAAAGTTTTTTGAAGCATGTGCCACTGGCTTTGTTCTACCATCTTCGAATTTATGAAGAATCACTTTCCTCAAAGCCATATTCACTTGCCACAATAATTTCAAGTTTCAGGTCGACAATTTCGAACATTCTTCATAGACTTGTACCTGAAGGTAAGCATTTGATAGATCTACTTTCGAAAAAAAATCTTTCCGTCATTTAATTTGGCAACTATCTCTTCAAATGATGGCAAAGGATAAGGCAAACATTTAAACCAGTTGAGAAATCTATGCAAATGCATTTATTGGAATATTTCTTTTTTTATGTATACTTTTGGCGACGCCTAGTCCGAATATTCGAATTTTGAGATGACATCCAATTTTTCAAGTTACTCTAACTCCGTGTTTATTGGTTCCAAAGCCGCAAACGGCACATTTCCTTCCGGTTTATGAATAAGCTTAAAATGTCCCTTAGCCTAATATTTTACTTTAGTCTTTGTGAACCTTCCAAGTCCTTCTGAAAATATTTCAGGGAACTTATTTTTCTGATCTCTCATTAGATTTTCTGTCACTCTATTTGTGCCAGGGAAAGCAACGTTAATGTTATTACATAAATAATTTAAGGGCAGTTCCCATGAATAGAATACAACAATCCAGTCCGTTCCAAATAAATCTGAAGCTTTCTGCAGCTGAAAGACTTTGATTTTAGTGTATTTCCAACAAACGAAATATTACAATTGAATGCACCTTTAAAATCGTTTTTTCCTGGCACTCTCCGTGCAATCTTATTAATTTTCTTCAAAAAGGTTTGCTAATGTTTTCCTCGTTTCTTCGTTATTAATCGAAATATCACTTCCCCATTGTAAAATGACCCCCCACCCCACCCCGTTGTTTGAGATATAGTCCTTTGAAAAATACCTCTTAATAAAACTAACTCGAGAAAAATACTTTTCTTTAAATCTTCACGTGGCTAGGCAATATTTCTTAACGAAAACACAATACTCTATTCTTTTTCAAACACGGACAAACAGTTTGTTTTTTCAAACAAGTAACATGCAAAACTATCAATTTTTGTTTTGTCACCTTTATAAGATACTAAACTTACTTGAAAGATAAAGTCCATAAGATTTCTTTCGAGTACGTGGAAAACATTTGTAAAAAAAGAGAATCTGTTTTTCTTATGCTTTTGTATCCTTCGCAGCGGGATTTTCAAAAGTATTTCTTGCTGAATCCTTCAAAAAATGCAGTTTTCCCTCCATGTTAGTTGAGAGTTCGAATCCTGGTCGCCATTATTGTAATGCTACTGGAGTTCGTTATAGTAAATAATAACTCACATCGGGACATACAAATGAAAAAGGTTTATTTTGATAAAGGTACAAAAATGAGTGAAAGGTCGTAAATCTTAATTGCTAGACTCGCTGGGAAAGACGGGCGTTATTTATCTCAACCTTCCATAAGGTAAGGATGTGACACAAGGTCTTTTTAAAGTGGGAAGCTACGCAGAAACCGAAGTTCATGCGGTGGCCAGTTCGAAAAATGCATGGATACCCTCGACATTACCCGTTTGAGGCCCCCAGGCACCAGGCAATAAGCCCCTCACAGCCCCTTTAAATCGAGGGGTCACGTATTGTCTGCAGGGACGATCCTCTTGGATCAGTCAATTTATTTGCCCAAAATATCTCAAATATAAATACGGTCGTTTTTAATTTCAATTACTCAATTTATTTATCTAAATTTTGTAGATTTTCTTCCGCTTTGCAAGATTAATTGAACAAATCGCTTCACACACACACACACACACACACACACACATATATATATATATATATAATTTAAATATTGTTAATTATTTAATCACTTTATTTTTACGTGTGTCTTTTTAGGGGGCATCCAGCGAGGACCGATATCGCTGTTCGGTAGTAACTGACGTGCAAGTCTAGATTGCTTGTCCTTAAATCTCGCTTTTTCTCCTACCTATATTTCGCCGGGTACCGACTTCTCCTCTCTAATAAATATCTTGCAATTATCTACCATGGTTGGTTCGTTGGTTCGTCGGGTTTTACGGCATGACAACTCATTGGGTTATTTTATGCCGATGACGATTTCGTTTTATACATTGTTGTTGGGTTTTTCTTTCAAACTCTTTTTTTAAACACTTTTTTGTCTATTTAAGCCATTTATGGGACTCTAACAGGTAATACCGCTCCGCATTAGAGTGGACCTGGGAGTATTAGCAATGAAGGGGTACTCCACAGAGCTCCAGAATTAGAACTTTACCACTAGATGCAATTTACCGTCATACCCAGGACACTAAGACTCTCAGCCACCGTCTTCTAGAACATATATGATGAAAGGGACTGGGGGTTTACCCTAAGGCCAATAGGGTCGGGACAATCATATAGGTGCTAGAGCTTGACATGACAGCTTATTGATGAGAGGGTGCCTGTCCGAACGCCCATGTAGCCTAAGTAAGGCTCAAAGGGGAGTGTTGCATGTCATGAACTGCTCAGAAATTACAATTGCTTGGGTAGACAAACACACTAATTGCACCTCCGCAGATGAGTAAAATCCCCCCGATGAGGCGACCAGTTTGCAGTGGATGTCAACCAATAAAGCAAACAGGAGTGTCTGCATGGTTACGGTTCATATATATATATATATATATATATATATATATATATATATATATATATATATATATATATACATGCATATAATATATATATATATATATATATATATATATATAGTATTGCACATCAATATGCACAACTCTAACAATTGTTTATATGAATTAATTCCTTTAACATCAAATTTATGAAGTTTCATTTCATCTAATGGAGCATTTGAAAATATTAAATGATATTATTAATCGTTATTTATTTCAAAATTCTTCAACATTAAATCTATAACCAAAACTAAAATTTGAACATCTCTCGAACAAAATTTAAATTGTCTAAATATATATAAGGGGCTACTTGCATTAAAATATATTTATTTTCAGAAATCCAATGAGGTTCTGTTTTCTAAAAACAATTTAGGTTTATTATATAAGCTTTCTCTTGAAATAATACAATTCTCATATGTTAATATTTGAGGAAAATTGGTTTTAAATGATATAGGTATCTACTGAGATAAATATGACTATATATATATATATATATATATATATATATATGAATAAAAAAGGCCATAAATACTATGCGTATCGTGATTTATGGACCATTTCCACTTGTGGGTATCTAGGGCCCACAGAGCTTCTTCAGACCACGTATATCTTTTATCATAATAATAAAATAAAAGATATACGTGGTCTGAAGAAGCTCTGTGGGCCCTTGATACCCACAAGTGGAAATGGTCCGTAACCACGATACCCTTGCTATTTAAGGCCCTTTTTATTCCCAAATAACTTTGCTCTGTTTATAATAATTAAACATTGAGCTTTCATACGGAACCTGAACTCTACAACAAACTACTAGTAGGGAATAGGACCAACCTAGAATCACCTTGTACCAAGAAACTTAGCAACACAACAAAGATTATATATATATATATATATATGTGTGTGTGTGTGTGTGTGTGTGTGTGTGTGTATGTGTGTGTGTGTGTGTGTGTGTGAATGTAGATCGGGGAAATATTTATTTCTTTGACCTCTCTTGACGGACAAAACTTTTATGTACTAATGGTTGTCTTACATATACCAATCTGCGATCAATGTCTTTTTTTTATTAAAGTAGGCGGATTAGCTGCTAGTATATAGACATCATCTTATATCATGTTAATGCAAATATGGCTAATTTTGTATTTCCTTAAATCACATCAATTATCAGACTGCGTAAGAATCATGATGTCTTCTTATTAAGATAAATGTAAACAATGCGATTTACTCTATATCCGTTTATATTGTTAACCTAATAATCCATGTGTTAAATTGGGTTGTAACTGAGTAATTCTCACATACAAAAGTTGCATAATTGGTTTCTATTAATACGAACAAAAATAGGTGTTCATCATTGACTTGTAAATCTAGATATTCACCTGTTCTGATTTTCATATGATCCATTTATTATAGTTTTTTTTTCTTTCTCTTGAACATAGATTTTATTTGACAGATGCATAGGAATTTGTGTCTGAGTTTATCTTGAATTACATTGCGTTGAAACAAGAAGGAACTCAGTTTGACATTTGGGGAAAGGATTGTTAACGAACGAACGAACGTCAGAAATCTGGTTTTAGAAACGTTCCTATGATAATGTGATTATTCGAAATGAGCCTCGAGGAAGATACATACGACGCCAACAACATCGAATTTAGAAATCTTTTTGAAAAGACCAGATATCTCTAGAATAATAATTAAAGACTTGTAGCAAACTTTAGACTTTCTCCCATGAAAATTTCTAGCCGCAAAACAGCGACTGAAAAAAAGAAATAATTTAATAAAAATATTTCACGTGATTTCATAAAATCTCAGAAACTGCGCCTGCCGATGATTATTGGAAATGATTATAACAGTCAGTTACAGAAATATGTGACTGCGACAATAACATTGCAATGATGTTTGGTATCTAAATAAATTTGATCTAAGCTCAGAAGAAAAGCGTAGAATATATCCAGTGATTTTAAGGTTTGTCCGGGATATGTATAATCATTCTGAATAGCCAGACAACCAGTTTTTTTGCCCAAGATTAACATCAAAACAGAGACTTCATTTCTGAGACAGAGGATGTAGTTGAATCTGATTACTTATCCTGGTCTTTATAAAAAAATAAATTTACATATGTTTGATTGTGACTATGTTAAAATCAGTGTTATATAAACAATAGAAAAATGACTTTAATTACGAATGAAAATAAAAACATTAATAATAAAAGCAATTTAACGTCTTTTCTCTTCAATAATGTACAAACCCGTATGTAAAATAGGTAAGTACTGCATGTTCCATTCAATCTATGCTTACAAGACCAATAGTTGGTCTTACTCGAGTAGACTATGTAACTGTCAATTTTACAATAACCAGTTGATTTGATTTTTCTAACTGTAGTGTTTGTTTCGAAACGGTTGTATCACTCCAACAGTCATGATTGGGCTCCGTGATGCTTTCTGCGATTTTCAAACTTTCTACGATTTTCAAATCTAAATCTTTAAAATTTAAAATCTAATTAATATATGTGCTCAGTTGGAAAACCTTACGATATTGTGAAATAAGGAGTACTATTGGATTCACTATCAATTCTCGATATTTTCGGATCATCAAATTCGATACTTATTGATAATCTGTATCTAATATAACACAGAATTGTTAAAGCGCAGCAACCTTCATACTGACCAAACCAAGCTTTATGCAACTCTTTCTTTTCTATTCATCTCAAGATTCAAATATCAGGACTAGGAACAGATTAATAAATCAAACAGCCCCGCTTTATACTATACTAAAATAGAAATATCAAAGTTGCTTCGGTCAAGGAAAAATTGTTGGAATAAATGTTTTGACTATCAGATAGTCAGTTTGAAAGAAAATTAACATTTCAGTTAATATTATTGTTTGTCTACGTAAATACAGTATTGATATTGATACTTTTTGTATATACCTCCTGTGTCCTTACCGTCCTTACGTCGGGGCTTAAAATACACTGACTGTTTCTAAAGTAAAAAGATAATAACGCCTCCCCCCAAAAAACATTGGTTGGATACCGATTCAAGAGCTCTGGAAAGTGGGGGAGTATTTCTTCATTGCCAAAATTCCCAGACTCACTCTGACGCGAAATGGAAGTAGCTGCTAGGGTCCAGTCTTTAAGTCAATTAGATCTTTTGTGAATTTTATTTTTGTTACAATCTGTTTTGTCATCCTGTACACCTTAAGCCAGAGCGCCTGTTCAGTGGAATTGGATCCTTGGTAGTCCTCCGATAATGAATCCTTTGGTTCTTCTGGTAAGGAGTACTCAGTTCCTTCGTCAATGGTTGTAAGTTTCTCCCCAATGATTTCAAGTGAACTGTGGCAAGTATCAGTGTTTTAGTAGTGTATCAGCCACGCAGTATGGCTTGTTGATTGGCCGGAGGAGTAAACCACGTGACCTTGGCTAGTCTATAAATCCAGGTGGGGAACTGGAGCACAGCTTATATACACAATTATTCCAACAATTTTGTTAGAGGGAATACTTGATACCATATAAGTGTAAATTATTTGTATTAAGAATGATTACTAAAAATTACTTATGATTTAATGAAATAGGGATTATTATTATTGTTAGTTTCTTGTGAATAATACGCGTACGCAAAAAAACTTCTTAAATACAACTAATTACTTGAACCATAAAAGTGTGTATAAATTACTGTAATATATGATTACTCGGTATTATATAACTGTATGCCAAAAATGCTCTATAGAAACAACTACACAGAAAATAAAAAACATGAACGCGATTCCCTAACCACTAGGTAGATATCAACTGGAGACTTTTTTGGGTAATTGATTGATAGGCTGTAAAAATCAACCAATCAATCATCTTTATTTAACTGTAATCAAGCAAAATCAACAAATCTTAACGATGTTTTTATCTAAGAAATGCACTTAGAATGCCTTCACTAAGCAAGTAAAACTATTTTTGTCCAATTTACAAAGAAATAATTTTGTGGGGTCTGCAAACGCGTTTTCTATCAATTTTTTATTTTTCATTTTTTCGATATGACGGTGATAACTACAAAATGCTTATAGGAAATCATCATTGCTTCCTAAATAGAAGCATCAATATCATCATGGATCGCTGTAACTACGGGAACCAAAAGTTTCACGGGTCTAGATGACACGTGAAACATTTTGAAATTTACAAATTCTGACATCGACATAGTTTATTTATTCCACTGATCCAACTCAGGAGATAAATACTAGAAATACTGTCTGTAGCTTTCGGCATTTCAATTAAACAAGTATTTTCTTACGTTTTCACTGTTTTGTTCAAATATCTGAATAAATATATAACATCATACTCACAATGCTACATTATGCCAAAGATAAGAAAACTTTCATGGAATAAATGTTATAAATAATATATAGAGTCTGTCTAAAGTGATTATGCAAATCAAATTAACCTTTATGACTCAAAAATGTTTCTGAACCAGTATTTGTCAAACTCACTCATTACCAACATTAGTAAAATATTTAATGGTTAGATTTTGAGATAATTATTATTTACGAATGCACTATTATGCAAATTAAACTAATATTATGTTGGGACCTCTTAAAACTATTCTTTCTTTTTGTCCATGATATATTTTGAAACATAGGTAAAGGGAAGAATCTAACAAATACTAAAAAACAGAAAATATTCAATGATGTAGAATACGTTGTGAATTGGCATCTGTAAAAGTTTATAGTCAACCTTCTTTCACTAAAGAAATACTTTTAATGTATCAACAATGGTCGAGGAAATACAGGAACATTGACTTCATAATGTTATTCACACGGACCAATCTCGAGTGACATTTTTTGAATTTGATAGATGGGCCAAAGGATGGATATTATCCAATTCAAACGTGGCTATGGCTAAAAAAGGGTAACAAAGAGTAGATAATGTGATGATATGGGCTGGAATAATCAACCAAACTTTTATTGGACCATTCAAAGTCAATGAAATAGTCCCAACTGATGCAATTACATGGACATGATTTTCTAACTCGCAGTTTCTAAATAAAGTGTGTATTTATGAACGACAATGCTCCTTCTCATGTATCTAATCTTACCCGGGAATTCTTTAAGCATAAAATATTACAAGGGTAATGTCCCGGACACTTTCAAGTCCTGATCGGAATCAGATCGATCATCTCTGGTCAGTTGATAAAGTGAAATTATATAAGTATGACAAACAACATAAACTCAAAGCAAACCTATGGGAGCCAAGTTAAACTACCATGATGAAAATTAAATCTGCTGAAGTAAAAAGAAAAAAAATTAAATCAATGATAGATTAATGGCTGTTAGTGAGATGAAATATGTAAAGGATTCAAAGACTTGTAATGGGATTGTTATTTGTTCTAATGTAGATTCTGGTCATTTCTATATTATTTTATTAACTTTTTATTAAAGTAAAATGTGATTATTTAGTTTTGCCTAATAACTTCAGACATCATCTTTAGAATATATGAAATAACTTTAATAACTTCAATTAAACATATTGATACATACATACAATTTTAACCGATGCTTTGTTCTGACAACTAAATTTTCTGTTTAAGATTTGATAACTTTTTACAAAATAAGTTTGAATTATTAAAGTTTATGTAATTTGCTTAACAAATCTTGAGTGTACTTACAATATTATAAGTAAATCTCTATACCACCAAAAAGTAATCAATAATAACTGAGTAAATACATTTTTAAATATATTGTTCAAAGTCGACGCATTATATCACTATCTGTCATATTCCTGGATAACATTCGTCTCTAATCAAAATTACGCAGTAATAACACGGACAAATTCTACTGACTGATTTATTATATTAACTGGCATTGATTAGTGGAAGCACAGATATATCATAAATAAGGCCACTCCACTTGGTTTAATAGGACTTTTAATGGCAGACTTCTTAGCTCTGATTCGATATTAAGTTACGTATACTACTACCCTTGTGTCAAACTAGGATCCGATTAGTTATTGACAATTTAAATACGAAAGTATAACTGCTAGAGTATGCAGTCTAAAATATATGTAGGTATATTATGAATAACTAGTTGGGTTTATGGCATCTCAACTTTTATTGGTTAAGTTTATGCCGCGGCAAGTTTTAATTTTAGAGCATCGAATTAAATACATAACATAAATATACATTCACGATCTTTTTCATAAGGGAAACACTTTATTATGTCAAAAAGATTTATTCGACTCATACATAATGCCACTTTGGATGTGAGTAAATCCGATAGTAATGGCAACGAAGTGATTACTTCACTACTCCGAAAAGTTCAGAATTGGAGCCCAACTAAATTGTTTAATGTCATCAGCAGGATATTCATAATGATTAGACACATAGCCAATAGTCCTGAACCCAAAGTGTATCCACTAATAACATTCAGTGGACACATTATTTCAATGCATTTTAAAATGGTATATATCACAGGGTGTCAAAATACTTAGTGGTCATTCCTATGTCATATCTTTAAGCTAATTATAGGTCCTTTTGCTTACCCCAAAGAAGAAAAATGTGTATTTTAATAACAAAATCTCTCTCTCTCTCTCTCTCTCTCTCTCTCTCTCTCTCTTCCCTGTCTGTGTGTGTCTCTCTCTCTGTCTAAAGTGTCAATCCACACACACACACACACACACACACACACACACATATATATATATATATATATATATATATATATATATATATATATATATATACAAATGTATTATAGGTAATGAGGTTACTTTCTCTAATTTTATACCCCCCATCTTACTATACAAGAAAAGAAATACAATATTTTACGTTTTGACACAAAACATATAAATTGATAATATATTGAAATATTCTATTTCAAGGCAAATATTAACTATTTTCCTAGAATACGTTTTTCGTTCACTCGTTTTTAAGCTGTCAGCATATTATATTTCATTACATGTGACATAAGAGTAGCTATCCACAAATAAATTCTATTGTGGGATGGAAACACACCTCATTATTGCAATAGTATATGACAACAGTAATACATAACACATTTTATGCACCCCTATCTTTAGATTTACATATAGATTATAGTTTCATTATCTGTTATCCGCCAATGATAAGCCCTGTCAGCTGACAGTTTAGAATGCACCGAATGCACCTGTTCAAACGGGTTAGGCCCCAACGGGACCCCATGTTGGACCTAACTGGTGACCGGTGATGCTTAAGGATGGATACTTGGTGGCTGAGCAGTCCATGACATGCAATACTCCACTTTGGCCCTTTCGTAGGCCAGACGGTGGTCGGAGAGGCTCCTCTGATCAACCGACTGGTCACGTCAAGCCCTAGCACATATTTTCCCAACCCTAATGCTCTTATGGCAACCCTCATGTCTTTTATCCTATATATGCTAGAAGGCGGTGGCTAACAGTCTTGGTGCTCTGGGTATAAGGTTAAACTCTGATAGTGGATCTCTGAGGAGCGTGGAATACCCCTTCATTACCATTACTCCTAAGTCCACTTTGACCGGGAATAGTAGTACCTGATAGGGTCCCATGTATAGTTTTAAAAATGTGTTTAAATGAATTGAATTTAAAGAAGATGGGTACCTATTAAAAAGAATAAAAGAAAACGTCTTTGGCATAAAATAACCCAACAAGGGTTGACATCCCATAAAATCCAACCAACAGACTAATGACAATGATACTTAAGAATATAAAGATTGAAGTGGAAACACAATGGACACACAATATCTATAGACATTTAACAAGTAAATTCTCTAAGAAAAAACAAAACTCACCAAACTGACAAAAATAGGATAAATATTGTACCATGTTAACATTACACATTGTACTAGAATAACTGTCATAACATCTATTATATTTCATATATTATCGTTAAGCAATAAGAAAGTAACAGCGGATTAACCATCATTTGCATCTTTCTCTTCTAGGCATTTTCCATCATGTATAATATTCTTTCACAGTGTGTTTTAATCATTCGTTCTGTATCAGATTCTATTGTCCTAATCAGGTTGATAGCACACATTCATACCTAAAACGATACAAAATGAGTAAAAAAACATCTGAATTTAAGTAATAGCCAAGCTTCTGGGTAATATACTAAATGATTTATAAATTTCCAAAATCAAAGTAATCATGAATATTGTCCTAAACATTGCCTGTAGTGTACATTTTGCATTGAAAATACACAATTTCCCCGGATAAATTATCAGCAGAAAATCTGCCGCATTGTCAAATCCACCGATTCCTTTTGTAATATAGTCATACACCTTTGAGAAAAACACAGAGGCAATTTGCCGCCTGAAATTGTATCGATATATTGTTTGGCTCAACATTTTTATCATTCGGTTGACCTGGTAGGAGATTCGCGTAGGCTTATTCATTTTGTCCGATTTTCGTACAGCATTAATCACTATATCAAATTATGCAGTAAAAACATAGATTTATTAGAAGAGTACCGCCTATTCTATGGAGCATGAATGAATAGATGGACAAACAAATCATGAATTGCAGGCGTCCTACGTAAGCTAAACTAAGAAACATATTACTATTAATATATTATTATTTATATTTTTGCTTGAAGGCAATTACAATGCGTATATCGCATAAAATTCGATAATTATAGAAGATAATAATAAGTGAATTTCGGTAAAGAATTATTCGGTGTGTAGAACATCGATGCTCTACACACCGAATAATTCTTTACCGAAATTCACTTGTCATTATTATCTTCTATAATTATCGAATTTTATGCGATATACGCATTGTAATTGCCTTCAAGCAAAAATATAAATAATAATATATACTTTATTCAACAATGCTTCTAAAAAATAAAAAAAACATCCAAAAATCATATTACTATTAATATATTCACACAGGGTGCCTCATAATTACTCCTGTGTGTCAAACTAAGCTAAGTAAAGCACCTTATATTCGTGTAATAGTTTGGAGAACAATTATTAATGAGTAGTGGATTAATACATGCGGTTTTGTGTTAAATTCAAGCTTTGCTTAGTTTAAGACTTGCGGTCATGTCACGCTGAAAAGAGAATGACGTAGACTGTAACTCAGAGTTTCTGGAGTACCGAGGCGTGTTTGAAATTGTGCTCACATATACTTTGAAAGCTTCTGACCCAGTGGATATAAAGATTTTTGTTTATAAAATGGATTAAACATTGTGAATGCGAATAGAAAGATAGTGACTATTTGGGGACGGATGGGCAAAAAGAGACATTTGTGAATTTTTCACATCAGTTCCAACAAGTAAACCACTTGTTGGAACTGATGTGAAAGATTCTTTGGAATCTGAGGAAATCTCTTCAGATCTCCAAGAATATTCTAACTAAAGTTGCCTGTTGCAAATGTAAAATGTTTACATAATTAAATAGGATTAAAATGCAAAATCGTTGATCTTTTTAGTTATAGCTTTTATTCACCATGCCATCATGATCTCGTTCCATTAGCGGGGCTTAAAATAAGCAAACTCTATCCCATGCAGAAGAGTAAGAACCTCTCAAGGGTATTTGCCGCTCATCCCACTTATGAGGGCTGTAAACAAGGTCTCATTTTATGTGAGCGCATAAAAATTGCGTCGAACCCGTCGGCATTCCCCCTCAAGGGGGGCGCCTCAGGTGCTGGGCAATAAATGCAGCCCAGCCCCTTTAAATCAAGGGGGCAGGTATTGCCTGGGGGGATGGTCCCCTGGGATCGACGCTATTAATTTTACTTTACCGGTCCAGTGGCCGAAGCACACTGGACCCCCGCCCCTAAGGACGGGTGGAAGGTAAGTATGAACCCCTCAAGAGATGTTCTGGATATGATACTAAACTCAAGTGGATGGTGAGGCTCCAGATCTTGATATTTAGCAAGTGTGGAGTACTTCTTCATTGCCATTATGCAAAGGTCCATTCACAACCGGAATGGTAGTACCTATCAGGGTCTTAGATATGGGTTGAAAAGATCTGTTTCGTATTCAATAGGACCGCGTGCACAAAATCCCTTGAGAAACAACTACACAAAAATTGGAAATTTGAATGTACAATGAACATTAATCTAAGTATAAAATAACCCCAGACGGATTGACATGCTATTAAAATTAATCTCCACATTATCGTTATCACCAAAGATTGTCTCGCAATTATTATTTATTTATACTTTTACCTCATTATGAGCATAACTTTCTTTTTTCTTGATGGACAGTTTTAGGTTATCAAATAAAACAGTGTTAAGGAAATGTCATCGGCGTAGTCCATATTGATTGTAAAGTATACATCTATGTTAATATTTCGTTATATGCAAACTAAATTCCTAGTTCATGGATAATATGGAAATAAATTATATCGCTGTCTAACTCCAATGTTTACATTGAATGAATATGTAATGCTGCTGTTGATCAAGACTGTACAGTCGGTCTATTTTTATCCAATTGTATCAACAATCTCACACACGTACAAAGGTGGAATCAGAACCCAACATAATTGGGGAAACATTCATATAAAAAACTAATAACTACCAAGAACTCATTTTGAGGAACGTATTTGTATATTTGAGTTGCTTGTAAAATGACTCGGGATATTTGACTGATACCAAATTCCTTTAAATGATTTATTTCTCTATCTTATTACATGATCTGTTTCGATATGAATATGATATCTATTATTTATCTACCGGGTCTAAATCCATATATAGTCTCTCTTAGGACTCTTCCTATCTTTATTTCATTTATTCTGCTAAATAAAACCCTGACAAATACTTTCCTATAAATTGTGAGTAATGCTATCACAAAGTAGTTTTTCAATTTCGGATTGTCTCTTGTTTCTTGTAGAAATGGGTTTTGTAATCCCTTTTGACCAATACAAATAAAACTATTCTGTTCAGAATCCATTTTCTTTTTCAGATGGTTAACACTTTCTTTGAAGATGCGTGTGTTTTTCAATTATATTGATCCTTAGTCAGTGCAATCTTTGTACGGCTCTCAAATCCGTCAACTCCTTTGCGTTGAGATCAGCTTTCAATTTAGTTTTTCTTTTTTTACATTTTTTTGTTATTTTAACATGTTTTTATTTGATCATTTTTATGCCCATTTCTATCATGGAATTAGTATGTATTCCCGATTCACCTTTCTCTGGTTTCTCTTTTATATTCCTACCAATTTTGTTTGTCACACCTTCAACTTCTTTGTTAGTTGTTGGTTTAAACTATCCATAAAGAACATCAATATTTGAATCTAATCGTAGTAGTTCTTTAAATCGCCCAACAATCTTTATCTCGAAACACTATAATGATCACGTCCATCAGCTTATTAATATTGTATATCTTGGTAGGCTTTCTTTGCTTTTTCTCCTCTCATTGTAGGCATCCACATATGAGCAGATATTAAGGAAAATTCCGAAACAATATCTATTGTGTATAATGAGTGACAGTTCCTTATTTTGGACTTGTTGAAATATCAATTCAATTTGTTCTTTTTTAAAATTCCCTGTCATGTGATATCAAGGTGACTTATCCCTGTGTTTTGTCTTTGAACATGTCAAAGAAAGGTTATACTGGTCCACAGAAACAAAATTAAACCATCAGACATTTGTTCTTTTAAAAACAGCACATTAATGTTCTCTTGCTCGTATGGATGTTTTCTTACAAAAAGACACAATTTATTTAAAGAAAAATCATATTCATTCCGCAGAAAGAAACTCACGTTGGATCTATTTACAAAACTACAAAATACAAAGTCACTAAATAATTTGAACAATGTGCAATAATCTTTGTAATGTTATCCGATTATTCAAACAAAATTCTATATCTTCTAAATATACGGGGTGCTAACATTGAAATAAGAGAAAAGTGCTAAAATTTGACAACATTCATAAAATTCATAAACATATCTAATAAATTTTGAACTGATTTTAAATGATTTTCCCATCGACAGTTTGGAATACAGTGTATAACATTTTCATATTCCGCAAACTTGAATTATTTGCCTTGTCTCAAATATTAGACCCCACAAAAATATCCAATTCTCTAAACACAATGAGTCATCAAATCAGAACAGAAACAGAGATTAGTGCATACCACAAATTAACCTTTTTGTTTTCATTCTGAAATTCCGACAAGAATATTCCAAGTCATTTTATTATACAAACTATAATTATATAGAAGGAAAACTGCCACGATTTTGCCAGATATAAAATATTTCCGTCATATAAAAATGGTACCAGAGGGATGAAAATGGACTATACATTTCAAATAAATTTGAATGATAAATTTGTGCAGTCTGCGTTTTGCCTAACATCATTTTTCATAATCTAAATTCTTGAAAAAAAAGATGTTAGCCTAGAATTACTTATTAATTCCATTCATTCCATACTAAACAAAACATGCAATATAATCATGGGTCGCGTTTAATGAATGAACCTAACCAGCTCTCAGGGAAGAATCTAGTTAGCATATACAAATGTCGTACTCATGGACGTAACAATTAATATTGTACACACATTATTTATTTTTAATGTAAATAAGAACTTGAAAATCCTAATAACGGACAGAATGTTGGCATATGAAAAGAAAAGCATAAAAAGAAAAGAATCCTTGAAAATCGGATGTTATATTTCCCTTTCTAAAATTGTTCCATTTATTTAGATAAATAAAATAATACACCTGAGATTTTCTTCTGTGTAGGGAAATTGAAATTTCGATTTACCTTGAGAAGTGACTGTGATTTAAGGAAATGAAATATGTTGAATTGACAACCCTTTAAAATACATTTTATTGCATTTATATCCATTAAACACATGGTAGATCATGAAGGGAATAAAATGCAATTAAGTTTGTACACGTTAAAAACACAGGATTACTTACGTATGATTGGAAATTATGAATTGGATAATTAAAAGAATAAAGATTTTGTTTATGTAATTAGATTATTGGTAATTTTAAAATTTATTTTTGTTGTGAATTTTGTGAAGGATTTTGGTCGTCTTACTTGAAGGACTTGTATGGTAGGTGGCTAGTGACTTTACAGCTGCTTTCTTGTAAGATGCCTTCCAAGTTTTGTGCAATCCAGCACGCAGCATCCTTATATATTTCTCATGTAGCTTTTTCTCTAACATTCTCTTCGTTATGTCCAAGTTGTGCAGTCATACAATTTCACTTATACGGCTTTATTAGATAGATCGGATTTTTATTCTAATTTTCTCAGAGATATCAGATCTTTATCTGATAAATAACAGAGAACAATACATTTTTGAAAGGCTCAGTTGCATGAGATTATTTCACTTGTGTTTACGATGTTTGATCTGCTGATTTCAAATATGGAAAAAATATTCTGGATGCTCCCGTTTTCATGCAGTTGGAGGTATTACATTTAATATAAATATTTTGAAAATCTCAGATAATCTGAGATTTGTTTTGTGGTTTTTATTATTTATAATCTGCTGATTTCAAATATGAAAAAATGTGTTCTGTATGCTCAAGTTTTCATGCACTTTGAGGTATTATATTTTATCCTTTTGCGGCTGAATAAACTACTTGCGCGTTTATGGTATCAATAGGTATATCTATTTTTTTAGTCAAATCTGATCATGGCTACAAGGAGACATCAATGTGAGAACGACTCAAGTGTTTTCTGTTATATTTGGGAATACACCACGCTTTGTTGTCAGAGGTGCAATATAACCTTGTTTGTGAAGCAAGCCAATAAAGCGTACTTCGAACTTACTCTTAGTGAGCAAGACAAGGAATGGTCCCTTTATACTGTATGTCATAACTGTGAAAAAATGCTGTGTGGCTTGACGAAAGGGAAATGTAAGGGCTTACCTTTCGGAATTCCCATGACCTGACAGGAACCGAAGGGCCACGAAACTGTTTTCTATTTTTGTCTGGTAATTACAAAAGGCATTGTAAAGAAAACAAACATAAAATCCCATATCCTAATATCCCATAATCAATTCAACCTACTCTTCACTTTGATGAGCTACCAGTTCAAGATCCTACTGAGTTGTTTCCATCTGAAGAAAAGAGTATCGACGAAATGATAGAGACTGACAATGTTATTCAAGAAATAGTGACAGATACTGATGATCCTTCATATGCTGCATCAAAGTCATCAACTCCTCAGCAATTTAACCAGCCAAAGCTGAATGACCTTATGCATGATTTGGGTCTCTCCAAAAAGACCGCAGAAATGTCACTTTCTAAATTACAAGAAACGGTTCTACTGCATAAAATCACAAAACTTTCATACTTTCAAATCGGGAAGAGGGTCTTTTTGGATTTTTTTAAAGTGGAGAATAAGTTTGTCATAATATCTTGGGTCTTCTATAGGAATTAGGAATTCCATTGTATAATCCAAATGATTGGATATTATTGCTTGATAGTTCTAGGCACAGCCTTATATTAGTTCTACTACATAATGGCAATGTCTATGCAGCTGTTTCAATAGGTCATTCTGTGTGTTTATTAGAGGAGCATAATGACATTTAAACTGTGATAGACCTACAAAAATGCCATGAGCACAACTGGACAATTTGCATGGATCTCAAAATAGTGAACTTCCTCTTTGGTCAGTTAAGAGGATTTACAAAATATATCTGCTTTATTTGCATGTAATACGGCCGAGCAAGAGACTAGCATTGGAACCAGAAAGAGTGGCCTTTACGTGAGACTCTGGAGTTGGTATGTCAAATATTGTCAATGATCCAATTGTCAGTCGAGAAAAGATCATATTTCCTCATCTCCACATGAAGCTGGGTCTTATGAAACAATTTGTCAGAGCATTAAATACTGAATGTGAGCTTTGTATATGAATAGCAACCAATTTCGTACCTAACAATGGGTTTCATATACATGCAATTCTTTATATTGATGAATATATTTTGAATTGTTTATTTATATGCTTTGTTTTAGGGCATATCAATCATAATATCAGTCATTTTGATATCTGGTCACTTACAGTACTTGTTTTTGCTTAAATGGTCACCCATCTAAGTATTGAACAGACTCATTGCTGCTTTATTCCGGTGATCTAGTGGAAACCGGTACTTTCAATATGACTTGACCGTAAGACCGTTTCAAATTGTCTTGCAAATGAAGTTAGACTATATAACATTTTCTTTTTTTTATTCATCAGCAAATTTGAGTCCAATCACTTCTGATAGACGACTACGACAGATGGACAAAGATGAAAAAAAAAATTAATTTTCTACTTTTTATTGTTTTTAGAAATTCGTTGAATTTTTCCATCGTAATGTTTCCTAATTTGATAACGAGTTGCCTATCAACGATTCTTTGATGTTAGGAGCGTTTCTCTAAGTGTTCCATCAACTTCTGTATTCTAGCATCTTGGCTGGCTGCTTTTAGCATTGATCTCCAGTTGCTTTCCCTGGCACTAACTTCATTTATTGTGTCACATGCTAATTGCGATTGTCTCTCTTCAAAAAAACAACTGATTTTGTTTTTGTCCGAGGTTGTATACTATTTGTTTGTTGTTTTTTTTTAAATATAAGTTTTAGGTATTTCTAGCTGGGCTTTCTTAGGATTTTGCACATCGGTGTTATTTGGATTTGTTTTATAAGGTAGGGATTCAAAGAGATACACCAGAACAAGTAGAACCACTATTGCATAGCCAAGAGAAAGTGGCAAGAGTAAATGGTCTCTCTGTTAAACACAGATAAAACTGAGTTCAGGAACTGTTGTAGACATTATACACCAAATACAAATCTGATCTCAGTGATGAGTTAAAGCGAGCATTTGTTCAAGGCGTAATCCTGTCAGTACTATTATACGGCGGCACTACATGGACCCTATCGGAGCGCTTGCCAAATAAAATAAATAGAAGCTGCACGACGAGCTGCCCTAAACAAATCCTGGAAAAAAGTCTTCCCCACCCACTCCCAGCTATCCGGTCATCTGCTCCCGATTACGGAAACCATCTGGATGAGGCGATCAAGACATGCCGAACATTGCTGGAGAAGCAAGAACGAACTCGAAGTAAAGGTCGACCAGCCAAAACTACATTAATCAACACAGTGCAGTTTGGGATGCTGTGCAGGGGTCTTACCACAGCACGAGATGATGATGATGATGATGATGATGATTTAATTAATTATTCTTGGAAAATTTTCATCTAGAAATGTTGGGAAAAATTACGCTTGTGAATTTTAAAAGCTTTGTTTTATACAAAAGCTTTTAAAATTGACAAATGTAAACATTTTTCAAAATTTCTAATGATATTTTTAATGTGCCATGTTGTTGATCAGGGTTGGACGCGTTTCGAACATTCTCAATCCGAGCAAATATCTGTATATATTTTGGGATACCACACACACACACACACACACATATATATATAGACACTCAAACTAAACTGTATTTCTTAAATATTTATCTAATTGAACACTTACAATCACCATTTATTCATGCTCTAAAAAATACTATTTTTATTTACCCAAACATCAAATATGTGCGGCATACACAAAACCCTCACACGTTAATGTATATATATATATATAATTGATAATTTTGAATCATATTACCACGACCAGACAACTCGGCAAACACCATTTGCGACATCCGGAGCACTGGACAGCTGTTTCGACCTCCTTTGGTCTCATCAGCAGTGCATACCACAATCTCCGCCACTAGAGATTGAACCAGTGGACCACAGCGTGAAGAGCGGGGACTTAACACACTGTGCCACCAGCCCATGCCACAAACGGAGAATGCCAAATCATCTAGTCAATGGTAATATTAATTCAAATGCGCAGTCACCTAACCTACAGTGCTCCGGATGTCGCAAATGGTGTTTGCCGAGTTGTCTGGTCGTGGTAATATGATTCAAAATTATCAATTATATATATAATTCCTCTATCAAAAATTCAATATCAAAAATTCAATATATACCCTTTTGCCCATTAGGTTGCGTTCTGAGGATTCAGGCCCCAAATTGGGAAGTCGTTGTCCTAGAGGTGCCCTTGCCCTCTGTAATCCTGCGATGGGATACATGGCAGTATAGGTTAGGTGACTGCGCATTTGAATTAATATTACCATTGACTAGATGATTTGGCATTCTCTGTTTGTGGCATGGGCTGGTGGCCCAGTGTGTTAAGTCCCCGCTCTTCACGCTGTGGTCCACTGGTTCAATCTCTAGTGGCGGAGATTGTGGTATGCACTGCTGATGAGACCAAAGGTGGTCGAAACAGCTGTCCAGTGTTCCGGATGTCGCAAATGGTGTTTGCCGAGTTGTCTGGTCGTGGTAATATGATTCAAAATTATCAATTATATATATAATTCCTTTAATAAAAATTCAATATATATATATATATATATATTTTTTTTTTTTAAGAAATATAATCCGTTTCTTGGGTCGTTGGTTGCGTCTTCACGCAATGCCCTTTTAATAATTTGTGTGACTTTTTCGGATGGTTAGACCGAATTTATCTAAAATTAGGTAATGCTTAATTAAATATACATAATTACAAGGTAAATATTTTTTTAAATTTCTTATTTATTTTTAAGTTCATCATGTTTTTGCTAAATAAGCAATGAACGTTTTTAAAGATTTATCGTCATTCTTTATATTATTTAGATTACTAAATTATATAATTCATTTTAAGATCTTATATAGGAAGAAAATATAGGAAGTAGGAAACGCGTGGTGTAATGGTTAAAGTCATGGGAAATGGACTCGTCGCCCCGAGTTCAGATCCTGGACGTGGTAATTGCATTTCATTTAGCGCTAATATCCTTGGGAAAGGTATGAATCCTTCTTTCCCTTCAGCTATGGGTAAATAGTAGGGGAGACTTGGCTCTTTAACCTTGGTTAGACAACCGGTCTAGGAGAAGGAAAACTCTGAATTCAAACCTGCTGAACTCCGCTTAAGAAATTGACCTTCTGTCGCATCCTGCTCATGAGGAGGGGTTGGTAAATATATATATATATATATATATATATATATATATATATATATATATAAGAAGAAAATCATTTTCTCGAATCAATATCTGCTTTTGATAAAATTGCTGTAGATATATATGCACTATAATACTAGGCAGGGTAGATTTTCTAGGTTTATTTTTTTAATTTTAAATTCAACGGTTTACCCCTGCACGGCGTAATAATCTGAGGTTGGAGTTTATCAGTTGGGACCCTAATAGCTGGTATCATAATTAGAAACACGATTCTTTCATAAGAACGGAAAGTACTTGAAAAACCCACATATCAGTTGGTGTTTTTTCGTATCATGATTGAATAATCCTGATTTTAACAATAATAATAACAGGTATAAAGGAGATTAAACATTTTGGGCAAATACACATGCTATACAAATGAACTTAACGAAAATACTTTCTACTAATTTGAATAGATTGATTTATTAGAAAAAAAATCTAATTTATATTAAACCTGGTTATAAAGAAATGCAGAAAGACAACAACGATTTATTTTTTGGAAAGGAAACGTAAAGCAAACAGTGCAAAGTTAAACGAAGCAAAAGCAACAACTACAGCAATATTTTAACTTTTCAACGACGGGTGATGCATTATGTGTCAAAAAGCTTTTAACTATGTTATCATGTGAATAATTATATGTGGCTGTCGTAGAGCGTTGCATGTTAAGTGAATATTTGCTGTAAGTAGCTTCTGAATCAAACTGGTGCATAGTGAGTATGCGCATCACAAATTGTTAGCTTGCTTTCTTGTAACGCAATTATATGTTGGACATGACATTCAACGATATTACAGGTCGATCAGTGTTGCCTGAAGATATGGATATGAATCCATAGTGGCATTCAGCCAGTGACTCGAATTGAATGTTAGTTAAAAGAATCGACGTTGACTTCCTCGCCAAATGGACACTTAACTAGGCAGGATTCGTGTTGGAAATCTAATATATATATATACATATAATATATATTATAATATATATATATATATATATATATATATGCCGATGCAAACTCTTACATACACTTATACATGTATACATGGACACACACACACACACACAACACACACACACACACATATGTATATGTGTACGTAGATATTACATGTTTCATCATCACTAACATTTTGATGTCAATTTACGAACAATACTTTTTCATAAGATACCATCAAAAACTATTACAATAATGTCGCAATTAAATATCACCAATTTCAAGTGGGTTGGAGATGTAGCCAATTGTTTACGAAAATAAAAAGCATCTATGCATTTACATTTACCCTGAAAGTCCTTTAAACATAATTATTGATATAATAATGAAATGTCAATTTGAATCCTTATTTCTTTCTCAATAGAAATATCAATATTATAATTGTCGTTACAAGTGAAACGCACCAAGTTCATAACTGATATATCAATTCTAGGGAAATAAAGAAAAAAAAATGAAAATAATAATTTAGGAGAAAGAGAGTCGTGATAGCCTTTTGAAAATGGACCTCTGAGGAAATCAATTCAGAGCAATTTACTTTAAGTCAGTTCGCCATGGGCAAATGACTAATAATAAAAAGGCCAAAATAAAAAATAAATAAATCGTAAGCTTGTAATTTTAATGGCAAGAATAGAATTTTCAAAAGGGACAAAGAAATACCAGAACAGAAAACGGACATGCCCACCCTGACACGAAGGAAAATATAGGGTGGTTGGGAGTTTGAAGTCAGCAAAAGAGGAATTACAGAAAGAGAATATACATGTATATAAGGATAGCGTAGGTATAAAGTCAACGGCGCTTGGTGATTGTCGGTTTCTATTCTATGTGATCACCAAATAAATGATGGCATATGACAGAAACTGATAGTCACAACGCCATGTTGAGTCTATATCTACACAATCCTGATTTCCGATTTGTTGAAGAAATTAATTTGATTTAAAAAAATAAATTTTAGAAATTTCACTGATGCTGCCATTTTTTAGTCCAATCGTGGATTTTAAGTACGAATTTTACTCACAATTAGGGAATTAATTTGTTACTGATTTCTGGCACACATTGTATTAGAGAATGTAGAAATTAGAACTTTGATCTGGAGATGTTTGGGTTAAATTTAGCAGCCATCCCTTTAAAATAGCAAATCTTGATGGGGATATGGTTAGCATCGCAAAAAACATTTTCTTTTTAAAATATTCTTACTATTTCCACCTCCTACGCCTGCTCCTCTTTATTGCAGCTATTTTTGCATCATGCGAGACACATCGATTCGTCTTCTTCGTCCTTCATATTTGCAAGTATCACCTGATGATTGTATCTTAAAAAAAAACATGAAATTAAGCAGTAATGTGTCTTCAGCAAAAGGGTGACACCATCAAAAGTTAGTTTTATCCTCTTTCAATGGCTGGTATTGTGTCGTTATTGTTGTGTAACTACTTTTGTCATTCATAACACTGGGGAACACAATTTTTTTTAGTTAGATCTGACAATTGTTTTTGACTATTTTTTTTACCTCTGAATCCAAAAACCACTCAGTTTTTCTATATCACATCAACGTTTTGAGCTAAAGGATATCTCGATTTTTTCTGAAAAACATTAAAATATAATATCTCAAAAATGTGTGCTTATTTTATGGAATGTTTTAATGTATATGTATATATATATATATATATATATATATATATATATATATAATATATATATATATAATGGAAATAGTAAAACATTACACTGGGCAACACAAAATTTATTGAGTTAGATCTGATACTTGTTTTTAACTAACTTTTGGACATTACCCGTGTTTTTCTCTATTATCCCAACATTTTGAGTAAAATGATCGTACCGGTGTAATGCTTAAAGAACATAAAAAAGAAACTTCCATGAAAACATAAATATGATATCTATAATTCAAACAATACTTTGAATATATTAACACAATTGCAACTACCTTCATAATGTTGTACATTTTCTGTTTTAAGAAATCAAAAATCTTATACCATTAATTTGAATAGATTAATCTTGTTGTTTTAAAAATATTTCATGAAGCCATATTTTTCATCTATTAATTAAAAACTGATTTGCATCTTGTTTGTTATTGGATTATTTATCGCTAACTATAAAACACCTAAACGAACATAATCTAAATGTGCTAATTCATTAATTTGTGCAAGGAGGAATATAATCCTAACATTAATTGAACTATTGACGCCTCTGAAAATCGCATGTACTCCCATTATATATGACGAGAAAACATTTTAACCTATTGTAAATTTGAAACCATATACACATGTGCTAAAAAGTTATTTCTTGTGAAAAATATAATAGTGGTCTTTCACTGGAGTCTGAGTGTCAGTATGTTTCCTCGGGTCTACTTCGAATATTCTAACCGATGTTAGCAATGCTATGATTCTGTATAGTGTTGATATCAAATTTATGCAATCTTTTTTTCTAGCCTTTGGGAACTGTACCTAGCACACCAAATACAATTGGTATCATTATCCCTCTTGTGTTTCGTAGTTTTTCAGCGCTCTTCAGCAGAAATCTAGTTAAAATGAACAAGAGAGGAACTCCGACTGATAGACCAAAGGACAAGGAAACTGTTTACAATTCACAGCCGAGGGACATAGATAGACTATATGTGCCAATAGAATAAGGTGTCTCGCCAGTAATAAAGAATGTGTAGATACGATAATTCGAGCAGTCGAAGAATACACTAAAATGAGCAAAGAAATACTAATTGCAGAAAGCAGAAGTAGCAATCACAACATATGGTTGAGCACAATATAGGAAAAACAAGAAACAGAGCTGAGAAGAAAAACAACTATATGAGCACTTCAAGCGACAAACTGAGGAAATAGTACACCAGAAGGCATAGACGTGTAAGAACGGGAAAAATCAAGAGAGAAACGGAATCTCTTATAATCGCAGCACAAGATAATGCTACTGGAACAGATTATATAAAAGCAAAAATAGATAGGACACAACTGAATAGCAAGTGTAGAATATGTGGAGATAAAGACGAAACGATTAATCATATAATCAGTGAATTCAGTAAACAAGCACATAGAGAATTCAATACTATGCACGACTGGGCGTGGAAAGTGATCCACTGGGAATTGTGCAAGAAATTAAAATTTCATTATGCAACTAAATGGTATATGCACATACCTGAATCTGTCCTGGAGAATGACACGCATAAGATTCTTTGGGACTTTGAGATACAGACGGATCACCTCATCCTAGCCAGGAGATCAGACCTATGGTTAATTAGCAAAAAGAATGAAAGTTGCCATATCATGGATTTTGCCGTCCCAACGATCTAACGAATGAAATTAAAAGAAAACGAAAAGATAGACAAATACTTGGACCTTGCCAGAGTACGTAAAAAACTGTGGAACGTGAAGGTAAAGGTCGTACCAATTATAATTGAGGATCTTGGAACGGTCTCCAAGGGTCTCAAAAAGAATTTGGATGAATTGGAGACCAGAAGAAGAATCGGGACCATCCAAACTACGACATTGTTAAAATTGGCTAGAATACTCAAAAGAGTCCTGGAGTCCTGAGGAGACTTGCTGTCAGTCAGCCTCCAGTGAACCACCGGCAATGGCTGGAGTAAAAACCTCTGATGGAGCGAAATAATAATAATAATAATAATAATAATAATAATAATAATAATAATAATAATAATAATAATATTGGTAGTAACACTCCGAAGAGACCAGAAATTGTTCAGGTAATTAAATCTATTCATATTCTTAATTGTGGAAACACAATGTTTCGGCCGATTTACTCATTAGTCTTTACTTTGTGTATAACCTGAGTGGAATATACGATTTTTTGTGAGAAGGTAATTTTCTAAATTCTCTTAAATTGTAATACAAAATTAAAGCCTAGGTTGTTTACAATATCAAGAATACGAAAAATAAGTTGAATTGTTCGACCAATTTCAAGTATATATGAATGAGATCAATAATCCAAATACCAGTTGAAACTCTTCTTAGGCGGATTCCCTTTAATCTATTGTATGTTGATAGAAATGTCCCCAGAAGAATTGGAAAACTTTTGTTAGACAAAGAAAATATACAATTTTGTACGGACTGAAAAGACTTTTGTCCAGTAAACTATTTTCCATAGTCGGTCCGTTAAAAGCAAAGAAAGTTATTTCTATTTCTGGAATAAGGTATTAATTAAATCACTTTACATAGGTTACTAGATCCTTTATTGTATTGAAAAGTTTGTTTCTGGTTTTTATTCCCATGAGAAATAAATATGTGATCATTAAAAGTGACTCGTCCGGAAAAATAAGCTCTGATGCGTCTGAGTGACTAAATAT
This sequence comes from Doryteuthis pealeii, assembly GCA_023376005.1. Classification (NCBI taxonomy): domain Eukaryota; kingdom Metazoa; phylum Mollusca; class Cephalopoda; order Myopsida; family Loliginidae; genus Doryteuthis; species Doryteuthis pealeii. The sequence goes on along the minus strand of CM042145.1, from coordinate 1,070,034 downwards.
CTTTTGGGACGTCGTTCTCCAGAGAAAGCTTGGTGGACACTATAAACTAAAATAAACTGTTAAGTTAAGACAAACAAATAGATGTCTAAACTTTTCGTTGTAGAATATCCGATTTTCGTATATTTCTTTCAAAGAAATATTGTTTTAAAATTGCGTACTTCAAATTCGGCAGCAAATATAGAGTACCTGACCAGACTGATGTGTTCTATCTTTTTTAATCATCCTAACGAACGGAGAGAATGCAGGGAAAGGTGGTTTTGTGTCTCTTCAAATGATATTAAATGGAATTGGAGGTATACAAGTTGTATTTAAAGAATTTCTTATTTTTGTTATTTCCACAATGTTTCGACAATAATATACTCCGTATTCTTCTGGCGTAACATGCATCTCTCAAAGATAAGATAAGCTTGTGCTGATCTCTTTCAACAAAAACAATATTCGACTTTCTTCTTTCAGAGGGATTTTTTCTCTGATCTTTTCAGATAACTCTATATGTTCTCTCTTTTATTCTGTAGAGTTAAAATCCGTACAAGTCTGGCATATAGATTGATCAGATATTTTCAGTTGTATTGCTTCTTTTATTTTTCTCGCTTTCCAACGATATTCCTTATATAAAACGATGGTTGTTTGGCCATTCAAAGACATGATATAAACCACCCTATATCAAGTCTTGAAATAACGAAACGTCGGAAATCAGAAAATGTCATGTCTTAAATCTTAAACATGTTTTTTTTAAATCTGGCTTACAGTTCCAGATATATCATCGAAGTTACGTAACACTGAGAGTGCTTAATACGTAGATGGGTTACTTCTTAGAAATACCTGACACCTTATCTGAAGCATGTGTGCCAAACTAAGCAAAACTTATCAAATTCCATGAATGATATATTAATCAATGTTATGGAAAATCCGTACTAACAAATGGTACGTATGAGGGAATACGTCTATATGTGCACACGGCATGATGCTCAGTATTCAAGTGGCAACTCTAGTCGTCTTTGGTAATGATAGTCTTACAAGATACTGAAAGCGGGAACAATGCCTGACAAATTCCTTTCAAGGTTTGCAATTAACTTTTAACTTTTAATACATTATGCGTGGTAGGTTAATTGTGGGAGACTGATATGAAAATCTGCTCACTTCGCCACACATTTGTGCTTGAATTACCCAGATAACGTAAAGTGGAAATATTTCTATCAGAGTAACTTATAAGGGGAAAGTACTGGAGTGGTTTTTCGAAGGTTTCCCCGACAAAACTGCTACTTAGTAAACCCAAGGAATCTAAGCTGAAATTCGAACCTGGTTTTCTAATTCTTTTTCCCATGCTGATAAAATTTTACTAAATAAATTGGGCTTGTTCTCCTTGCAGACTCACTAGTGTGTCATGCTTCAAAATCTAACACACACACACACATAAACGAGTATATATATATATATATATATATATTATAGACAGAGTAATTATAGACGAAATACTCCCCGAAGCATGGAAGATGAGAAAGTTCAATGACATACTGCTTAGGCTATGCAATGCAGTATATAAACAAAATAGAATAGATAAATGGACGAAGGCTGCATCCTCCCATTGTCCAAAAAGGGAAATCTCAGAATTGCTAAGAACTACAGAGGCATAACTCTTACTGCCATTGCAGCTAAGATATATAATGCCCTTCTTCTCAATCGCATCCGACACGAAATAGAGAAAATCTTTAGGAAAAACCCAAAACGGATTCAGCAGAAATCGATCCACAACCTATCAGATCCTGACTATTCGTCGGATCATAGAAGAGATTCCGACAAAGAATCTTGAGGCAACACTGCTATTCATAGATTTTTCCAAGGCATTTGATTCCATACACAGGGGAAAAATGGACCAAATACTACTAGTATACGGTCCCCCCAAAGAAACGTTTGCCGCTATAATGATGCTCTACAAAGACACTAATGCAATGGTAGGCTCATCTGATGGTGACACATATTTGTTTGACATAATCGCTGGAGTCCTACACGGAGATACATTAGCACCATATATATTTATAATATGTCTAGACTACGTACTCCGAACATCATTAAATACCATAAAAGAAAAAGGTTTCACACTAAAAAAGGTAAGAAGCAGGCAATATCCCGCACAGATAAACCAGATAAACAAATAAGCCAAACCAAATTGATAGTATGAAGTATTTTGTTTCTGTTATTTTACTGTCTATCTGATTAATACCACTTCATTGAGGACTCTATCTGGTTTATCTCTATCTCTGGATTTGCTACGAATCTCGGACTAGATCGGCAAGCCCAATTCTATACCTGATCGCTTTCTACGCCATTCGGTTACGTAAAATTGATCCATGTAGTTACAAACAGTCTCATGTTATTTACAATGAAATATTTTTTATTTTGAGTTTCAAAAGTATTTCCACGTATAAACAATCATCAGAGAATTTTGACACAGATTTCTTTCATTTTGAGAAATGAAAAAACCCACTGTTAGCTTGCATTACTTAATAACTTTTTTTTCGTATGTTCACTGCAGTGATTTGATGAGTCCTTGCATTCTGAATTCAGTGTTGACTGATAGCACCATCTTCAACATTTAGGCGTGAAAAAATGGACATATGTAAATAATTCCGTCATTTATGATGAGAACCGTATCACATTGATATGTCTCGATTAATGTTTCCGGAGACACAGGTAAGATGAAGAGAGGAAAACAACTCTACAGAAAAGTGTGTTCCAACAAAAAATGCCACTCATTTAGTGTAAACCTTTCCCACACTTACCACAAGAGGCTTTGTGGTTGACAGTTTGTTGTCGCTAAACAGATGGTCACAAGTTTCAGCGGGGATGAGAAGGTTGCTATGACATTACAGTCCCAGAATAACATATTTACCCAATCTTATAAAACAATCACCGAGTTAATGTGTATGTTAGAACAAAAGCCTACTTGTCAAAGAATGTCAGTTTTTAAATATCAGCATATTGCTTCTTGGACAATAATACTTGTTGACAATTAATGGATAGTTGGAATTTACGAAAAAAATCTTATGATATATAACTTATATCGCACATCATTTATTTGATATTTTGTATAACAATTACTGTGTTCCGAAGATTTTCTCCATTTATCGTAAACAATTTTTATATTCCTTATTGATCCTGTTTAGAGTTGGTTTTTGCGTTAAAACAATGCATTCATTTATTCGATTCTTTTTTTTTTCCATTTTTTTTTCTTTTTTCATTTTTATTTCTTTTCAAGACGATCGGTCTCTGGGAAATAGAAAGCTAATGTCGATACTAAGATTAAAACAACAATACAAAATTAAAATGACGAGTATTTTTTAATGAACAAATATCATCTTAATAACAAGCGGAGAAGCTTATGCTAAAAACTTAAGGAAAAGAAATATATATTGTTCAATTTCAACCAAGTAATCATTATTCAATGTTGGAAATTCAAAGACTGTAAATAAACAAATGACATTTAGCAACTGATATTTTGTTTTAATATGAATCCAACGATATGAACAAGTAGGAATGTTCGTGGGAACAGTGTGAGAGAATAAAATGTGGTCGTCAGATTCATTATTGGAAACCATTGAAATCTAAGTTGAGTGCGTCTGTATGTTTGCTGTTGAGTTACTATTGTAAGCTTTGTAATTCTGGTAAGTACGACCGATAATAAGTTAAACAGTGCACACATATGGAATAATTACTTGATTAATTTCAGTTCACATATTAAATTAGGATAGCTAAACAGAAAAAGAAACCAACCGATTTGCAAAGATAATAAATTAGTTATAATGTAGCAGGAATAATTATCGAGTGTTTTCACCGTTTTATTAGTTTTGTTAACTAAGTAATCAAGTCATTCCTTTAGTTAATTGTTATAGGATCTTCATTAAAAGGGTCAGATTTCATTCATTCTTTCTTTCTATTCTCATATTTTTCGTAACTGTTCATTCTTTCTTTTGTTCAGCAAACAAGAAAAAGAAAGAATGAATGAGATACTTTTCTTTCTTTCTTCTTTCTTTCTTTTAGTTTTTTATTCTCTTCTTTTCTTGCTTGCATCATATCCTCTATACATGTCACTTTTTGATTCTTTTTCTTTCCTGTTATGTTTTATTTTATTTTCCATCTATATTATTCTAATCATATCTATTCTAATCAGCCCAAATATCCATCTCTCTCTTTCTCTCTCTTTCTCTCTCTCTCTCTCTCTCTCTCTATATATATATATATATATATATATATATATATGTAAAGATGAAACTGGAAGTGAATCCGACGGTATGTTGAAAGAATGAATAAAGGAAAGAAAGTATAGAAAGGATAATAAAGGATAATTTTATTCAATATCACTTACACGTGTTTCGGTCAGGGGTTTATCTATGTGTAAATATTTAAACAATTATTATTTTTAAATAAACAAATGAAATGAAATAATAATGATAGAAAAAAATGTAGAAGTGTTCCGCACACAAAGAAAATTAGACCTTTATCAGTGAATCCTTATTTAAAATTTAATTTTAAAGATTCCAATGCCAAGGTCCTCCAACAATTTCTTCTGCAGATTTTCGAGGAATTCTGCTGTAAAAACGCAATCAGATCGTCTGTTATGCCACAGCCTCGTAGTCTCCATTGTAATTCTCCAGTTCATGTCTGATTGTTTTACATTGTTCAAGGAGCATTGGGCAGCAACCATAATCTCCTTATTTTGATGGCCGGTGCAGATCAACATGATACAAGTTATTCTCTTCCATGATTTAGGTGTTCCAGTCATCCATTCTGTTTGTCATGTATATATATATACATACACACAAACACACACACACGCATATATAATATATATAATATATATATATATATATATATAATATATATATGAAGCAATTGCCATAACAGCTTTACAAAAATATAAACATTAGACTCGGTTTATTCAACATCACATCATTTTAGTCAAAATAATCATTAAAACAATAAGATTCCAAATTCAAACCAAACTACCAATCCAGACAAGACATAAACACACCACTATAAAATACAACCACCTCTACCACAGTATAAATGTTAACCACATCTTCAACAGTATCAACAAATGACCCACATTCTCCCCCCCCACACTATGGTATCAACCATGACCCTCATTCTTACCTAATATCTCTCAATTTTAACAAACTTTTCAACTCAACTACCCCACTCCAAACCTCTACTTAACATCAATGATTGTACACTGGATGAACAGACTACTACACCCACATTGCCAACACTGGATGACACAGACTACTACACCACACACATGCACAACACTGGATGACACAGACTACTACACATGCCAACACTGGATTACTACACACATTGACACAGACTACTACACCCACATTGCCAACACTGGATGACACAGACTACTACACCCACATTGACTGGATGACACAGACTACTTTTGCCAACATGGATGACACAGCACCCACACCACACTGCCACATGCACGACCAGCACTACTCAATAACCTAACAAGAAGAACTTTTATATTCCACACAAGATTTCACTATGTGTTCTGAAGAAGGATGCAAAAATAGAAACGTTATAGCGACGACACTACCATCTAAATATGTTTCTTTGGAAGACTTCGTGGTTTTCTATATGTTTTCACATATTGTCGAATTGATTTCCTTATTTTATTACCGGACTGTCTAACCCAAATATTGACACGAAAGATCACCACATGACTTCTGAAACATGGATAACTTCAGGCTGATCCGTAAGTACAAAAACCTACTTATTTCTGCCCACTTCCTTCGAAAAAGGAGACATTTTCGCATCAACTGCATACATCAGAAGGTCGCACCGTCCAGTATATACAGTGTTCTTAAATCTTCCAATAAAATCTTTCCCTGAAAACTTGGTACAGTACAAAAATTCTCCGAGAAACAAACTTTTTTGAGGAAGCCAGATTATTTGTACTTAGCCTATGGCACAACAAGTGTATGCCAGACAGCACCGCCGAGAAAATTAGAACAGAGATATTTCATGTACACCACAAACAGTTTCTAGACTGAAACAAGAGTTACGTTCCTAATCAACAAAAGAAACTGGAACCTGTCTCTTAAAACTCAACGCTGGAAAGACAGAGTCCCTTAGCTTCGGTCTAAAAATTTGCCATGGACAAAGAAACTGAAACACAAATAAACTTATAAATGGGAATTATAAACACCACAGCTCTGACATCAAACAAAAGCTTCACACAAAGAATAATTGCTGCTTCGAACAACACAGGACCGACGAGCATGTCTTACCGAAGATATATTAATGCTCTAAACACTCTAGCCACAAACAATGACATTGTCATCTCACCTTCGATAAGGGCGGCAGGGTTGTTATTATGGACATTACCGCCTAGAACCAAAATAATGGACATACTCCACGACAATAACAGTTACAAAATAATCCCCTCAAACTATTACAAAAATATAAGAATTTAACAAATACAAAATATGGTATTATTTGATTAATTACTACCCCATCATCAGAACTATGGCCTCCCCAAAACAGATAAACCTGAGATACCTTTAAGACCCATCATCACTGAAATAGGATATAACGCCAACAACATTGCAACATTTCTAGTTAAAGCACTATCCACCCTAATAGGAACAATCAGCGATGCTCACATAAACAACTCAGGTTCAATTCTTAATAAAATAACTAACGCCAACATAACCAAGAAATCTTTGTACACCAACATACATGTTAACAAACGTATAAAACGACTGGAAAACCACCTTTCAAAATGACATTAGACATTACCGGTCTAAAAATAATCAAAATATATACTTTATGCACATCTCACTGCTACTTTCAATATCATAACACATTTTATAAGCAAACATGTTGTCTATCTACAGTTTCACGCCTAAGTGGCATAGGATTTCTAGAATCTGTCCCTTTTAGATATATTATTCCTAACAACTCCAGCTACTTACGATGCATAGACTAAATCCTACTTATTTACCCACAAGAAACAGATACTACATAATTCACAAACAGACTGAAAAAAATTGACCCCACCATACAATTTACCCGTGAATAAGAATCCAATATCTCCTACATTTCCAGACATTCTACTCACTAACAATAATGACAAGCTAGAAATCAAAGTCTACACAAATCCCATCTCAAAAACGATCACATACATTTTTACTCACACCATAATAACTCAACATCAAAAGAGGAATTATAATAGATTTAGCTTCGATCTCTCGCATCTGCAAACATAAGTACTTAAATGACAAGCTCAACCACATAGAAAACGCATTACATAGACCTTCTATATATCAAACACTTTATACCACGTCTAAAGCCTACAATCTACACAAGGAGCCCCTACACATTCAAACTCTCCCACAGATACATCATTTTACTCAACAAATCTGTCTATAACGGCATATGTAAAACTTCAACAAAATGGTCACCCCCTGGTCTTGAAAACGCCCCCGTAAACATACTTACACACACATTCGCGACAACAATAAAATGAGAAGCGGGCGTATATCATGATTCCTTGCATGGACTGCGACAAAAGATACATAGGCGAAACCAACAGGAATCTTTAATAACGGATATATCAACGTAAGCGTAACATTGATTAGGTAACCCAACAATTGTCTGTTCCAAGATATACATCTAAAACTAACAATAATTTTTAATTTCAACGCGCTTTGATACTAGGTCTACAGTTTCACGACAAAACGTTAAGACACAATTTCAATGTAAGTTGCCAATAACAGCTTAATAAAATGTAAACAGTAGACCGGCTTTTTCAACATCTCATCATTTCTAGGAAAAATGATCGTTAATAACTATAAGATGCCAAATTCAAACCAAACTAGCAAACCAAAAGACGACATAAGCACCCCCACTACATAAGAAAATACCAGTATCTCTCTCCCACCACAGTATAAAGGTTAACCTCATTATTCAACGTTATCTGCAAATGAGCCCACATTCTCCTCCTACCACATCGTCCAATCCCAAAAAGATGCTATCAACCATGACCGATATTCCCACCTACTACCTCTCAATTCAAACACATCTATGTACTCAACTCCCACATTCCCACCAAACCCCTAAATATCAAGGACAGCTACACTGGGTGACACCTGAGATTAATACCCCACTTCAACCAACTATGCAACCAGCATCTGCTCATAGCCAACAAAAAGGATTTTTTAAACAATTCCACGCCACGATTTGGGACCACGAAATCATGAGAGGTTTTGAAAAAAACCGAAACGGTTACAATCGTCATCCTATACCGTTCAATGATTAAATTTATTTATTTTCATTCTCTGGAAAACGCTTCATGTTTTCTATAATGTTCAACACACACAGCACACACACACACACACATATTATATAACTATATATAAATAATATATATATATCTGTTATAACACTAACTTATCGCGATTAATACTGTAATCCAAGTATTTGAAAAATTAATCAGTAAATTGGAATTAACCAATTATCTTGTTACCGGTAAGTTATGCCCTTCATATATATAATATATATAACTGGTCCGGCGTTAGCTCTCGGTCGGTAGAGCGTGCAGACTAGGAACACATAAGGTTCCTGTTTGATACCGGCCCTCGACCAACTCAGTGTATGAGTAGCACTAGGGAAATCCTGTGCGGTAAAAAGTGAATGGAGCTGGACGTGTAGGTGCGGCGATCTGTCTCAGACCGCCAAAAACAATCTCCTTCGGTCTAGCGCTAGGGAAAAGCGGATAAGATTCCCCTCGCTGCCAGGCTAATTACCGGCTGGCTTCCGGCTGTTTTATTTGTGGTGTTGTTTGGTGGGGTGGTGTGGTGTGTGTGTTGGGTTGGTTGGTGTGTGTTTTTTGCGTGTGGTGGTGTTTGTGGCTGGTTTGCTTGGTTGAATGTAATGTCTGGTTCGCGTTTTGACTGGCTTATTATTTTTATTTTAATGATTGCTTCTTTATCTGCTTTATTGATATTTATATGTGTGATGCATCTTTTTGTGTTTCTGTTATATAGATGGTGATTTATTTCATGATTTTTATTCTCTTGCCTTTTTGATAATACCAGTAGTATATATGTAGTTTACTGTTAGTGTTGGTTTGTTATATTTATGATTAGTGATGGCTGTTTGGGTTGCTGATGGAGCTGGAATCGTGTTGTTCTTTGTGTTTGTGTGGTGTGTGTTGTCTGCGTGATATTTATTTATTGTTATTCTTTCTTATTTAGTAGTGTTGTTGCAACTGATCGGACGTTTTTTTTGATCTGGCTGATCCCGTTATTATTCTAGATTTTGATTCGTCTGTCTTTTTATGTAGTATTTAGTTTTATTGTTGGTTTGTTTATTCGTAGGCTGTGGGGGAGCATTGTGCTGTTTTTGTGCTTTTGTGTGATTGTTTGAGTTTTCTGAGCTGTTGTAGGTGTTTTTTGTTTTGTGGTTGGTGGTTTTGCGGTTTGGGTTGTGTTTGTCCGTGGCTTGGGTTTGTTTGTGTGTTTGGTGGTGTAGTGGGGGTGTTGTGGTTGGGTGTGGTTGTTTGCTTTGGTGTTCGGGGGTTTTATGGGTCGTGTTATTGATTCATGTTTTTTTGGGCGGGTTATGGGGTAGGATTTGTGGGGTTTTTTTTGGGGTGTTTGGGGGTTTTTTGGGGGTGGATTATTTTGGGTTGTTTGTGGTGTTTTTGGGGTGTTTTTTTTGTTTCGTTTGGTGGGGGTTGGTTGTTGGTGGTGTTTTTCGGTGTGTGGTTTTGTTCGTGTGGTTGTTCGGGTTTTTTGTTTGTATGTTGTTGCATTGGCGTGGCTGTTTTTGGTTGGTTGTGGTTGGATGTATTGGTGGGAGAGTATATGCGATGTGGTGATTTGTTTGATCGGTTTTTTATGGTGGGGTGCTTTGATTGTGTATTGGATGGTGGATCCTTTTCGTTTATTTGTTTTCGGTGATTTTATTATTTGGCTTATTTGACTATTGGTTTTTACATTTGTCTTGTGTCTAGGATGTGGTGGCGGGTGTTTGTTTGTGTCAGTGTGCAGTAAGCTGGAGTTGTTCGATTGCCTTTAGTATTTTTTTGATAGAGTATCGTTTTGAGGGTTAGGTTTTATATGTCCGTGTATAGCTGGCCGTTTGCTGAGCTTAAATTTTGGTCTAGGATTTTTATGATAGGTTTATTGGTGGTGGTATTCACGTTTGTTTTTTTAGTTTTTGGTTTTTTTTTTTTTTTCTGTTTGGAGTGTTATGGGTTGGGGTTTTTTTTGGGGTTTATTCGTTTTGTTGGTTGAGTGGTGTGTGTTGGCGGGTGTTGCGGGTGGGTTGGTGTGGTGTTTTTTGGTTTGTGTTTGTATGTGGGTTGTGAGGGGCTGGTGTATGGGGGTGGTTGTGGTGTGTGCCGTCGCGATTTTTGTTGGTTGTGTTGGTTGTTTGGGTTTGGCTTGTGGTGGGTTTTTGTTTGTGTGTGTTATGTTTTGGTGTTTTTTTGGTGTTGTTTGTAGCTTGGTTTGGTTTTGTTGGTTGTGTGTTGGTTTTGGGTGTTTGTTTGGGTGTTGGTTGTTGAGTTTGGGTTGTGTTTTGGGGGTGGTTGTTGTGTTTTTTGTGTGGGCATGTGTTGTGGTTAGGTTTGTGTGGGTTGGTGTTTTGTTTTGTTTGTTGTGTTGTTGGTTGGGGGGGGTGGCTGGTGATGTTTTGTTTGTTGGTTGAGGATTGTTTGATTTCATTGGGTGTTTCTGTGACTCTTTGTTCGGTGAGGTTTGGTGTTGTTTGGATTGCGTGTTGTTGTTGTGTTTTTGGGTTGCAGTTTGGGCGTTTTCGGGTTTTGGTTTGGATTTTGTGTTTTATTGTGTGGTTGTTTTTTTTTTTGGGTTGCATTGTAGTTGTTTGTATTGTTTCGTTGTTTTTTTTTTTGTTTATGTTTTGGTGTTCTGGGTGTTGTTTTTTTGTTTGTTAGGTGTTTATTTTGTTGGTTTGGTTTTTTTTTCTTTGTTGATTTGGGCGTTTATTGTTGGATGTTTTTGTTATTTTTTTTTTAGTTTGCTCGCCTCTTGTGTCGCGTGTTTTTGTGGAGTCTGTTTTTTGGTTCTGTGGTTGTTTCTTGAGTGTAGGGGTGTTTTTTTTGGGTTGGTGTTTGTTTGCGTTTTTTGGCGTTTGTTGTGCTTTTTTTTTTTTTTTTTTTTGGTTGGTGGGTTGGCGTTTGTGGGTTTTGGGTGGTTTTGTGGTTGTTTTTTGACGGGTGAGTTGGGATGTAATGGTTTATTTGTTATTTTATGGGTGAGTTTTCGTTGGTTGGGTATGGGCTTTGTTGGTGTGTTTTGTTGTTTTTGTGTTTGTTGTTGGGTTTCTCTGGTTGTTTTCTTTCTGGTGTCTGTTTTCGATGTTGTGAGATTTGAGTGTTTGTATTTTTGTGTTTGTTTGTTGTTTCGGTTTTTTTGGTGTTGTTGTTGTTTGTGTTTGGTTGTTGTGTGTTTTTTTTTTTTTTTTTTATTTATTTTTTTTTTTTATACTGCGAACTTTTGATGCTTGAGTGGTCTGGTTTGTTTTTTTTGACTATAGATTTGGTTTGCATGCTGCATGGTTGTTGTGTTTGTTGATTTGGCTGTTGATCTTCGTTTTTTGGGTGTTTGTTTTGGATGTGGATATATTGGTTTTTTTCGGTTTTTTTGGGTTGTGTTCTTTTGTTTTTTTTTTTTTTTTTTTTTAATGTAGCCGTGCAGTTTTGGGTTTGTGTTTAGTTTTCTGTTGTGTTTTTTTTGTGTTGTGTTTTTAGTTTTTTATTATTGTTGGTGGTGTGGTGGTTGGTGTAGTGTGTTGTCGTGTTTGGTTGTTTTTGTTGGGTTTTTGTTTAGTTTTTGGGGTGGTTTTTTTTTTTTTTATGTGTGTTGGTTTTTGGGGTGGTTGGTGTTCTCTGGGGTTTGGTGGGTGGGTCGGGGGTGTGGGGTGGGTTTGTGCTTGTTTTGTGGTTTTGTTTTTTTTTTTCTTTTTTTTGGGTGTTTTTTGTTGCGTTTTTTTGGTTTGGTTTTGGTTTAATTTATCTTGGTTTTTTTTTATGTGATTTAGTTTTTTTGTTGGGTTTTTTGTTTTTGTTTTTGTTCTTTCTTTGGTTAGTGTTTTTTGGTTGTTTGTGTTGGTTTTGGTGTGTGGTTTTTTTCTGTTTGTGTGTGTGTGTTTTCTTGGGATTTTTTTTTTTGGGTTTTTTTGGTGTGGTTTGTTGTTTTTCGGTGATTGGTTTTTATTGGTTAAGTTTTGGTTGTGGTTTTGTAGATTTGTTCGTGGATGTTGGTGGTTGTATTTGTTTGTTGTTTTTGTGTGTTGTTTGGGGTTTTGTTCTTTGTTCTTGTGTTGGGTGGGTGTTGGTGTTTGGTATTTTGAGTGGTTGGTCTTTTCGTTTGGGGGATGGTTTGGGGGTCGGGGTTGTTGTGAGTTGTTTGTTATGTATAATGCGTTGAGGTGTATGGTTATTTTATAGTATAATTTTGGTTTTTTTCTGTTTTTTTTTGCTGTTTTTTTTTTTCTTCTTTCTCAAGTCATCATTTTGTTTCTTGTTGGGTTCTTGAGGGTTATGGATGTTTTATGGTTTTTTTTGTTTTTTTATAGTTTGCTGTGTGTTTATTCGTTGTTGTCGTCGTAGTGATTTTTGTTGTTATGTTGTTGTTGTGTTATTGGTTGATTGTTGTAGATTTGTAACTTTTTCATTCTAGTTTCTGACTTTAATTTCAGTTACCTATTTTATGTGTTCACTTTGTTATTAGTGTTATGGGTTTTTTTGGTGATTCTGATACACGACTGTTTAATTTTCCACTCTCGTTTTGCGTTGTGGTGTTGATTGGATGTATGGGACGTCTTCTTGATTTAATTTTCTATACATATAGGGAGAAGGCCATGTATATAGAATATTATTAAATGACCTAATATCAATTTTAAGTGGGTTTTTGAAAGAAAGGATTAGTAAATGCAGTTAACTAATAAATAAAGTGGACAAGCACCGATGTGATATAGTAACAATGAGTGAGAAAATTAAAGAGGAGATGATCTCCTTATTTTTTTTTATGCTTTTTTCCTCTTCTTCTTCTTGTCTCTTTTCTCTTTTTCTGTGGACATCCTGTGGATGATGATGTTTTGTTCTTGAATTCTAATTGTTGTATGGCCTTCTTTGCTAGTCATGTTTAATTCCACTAACAAAAGACTTAGTTTCTAATCAAGTTTTATTAGCTTATAGCCATGATTGATTAATGCGCGCTGATGAGATGACCAGAAGGAAGAGAGCAGTTATCATCTTTCTCCGTCAAAGCAGGTCGTATTTGAATTATAAATAAACTGTTACGTTTCTACCGGAGTAGTTTGGGGTTCTAAATGTCAATCATAACTGCACGTTAGAAAGCTCCCCACCTCCGATTTCAATCTATAAATATTAAAAAAAAAACATGCAGGGTTCTGTTCAAATCTCAGAGACTCTCAGAATTGTACAAGTGGGGTGGGTCAACGATTTAACATGCATTAACGAACGAAGTTGGAATGTAGCTCTTTAAGCTATTATTTAGATAGGTAAACTATGCTTTTAATGTATCAATATCCTAACATAATATTCCCAGATATCAAACAAGTCCTATGTATTCAATAACGGGGCTGAATCTCCAAGGTCATTAGTTACCAGAAACTGTTTCGCGGAAAATTGGTTCGACACCTAAAAATTGTCCTCGGCGGTTAGATTTTCACTTTTTATAAAGATTTTATTAGATTTGAATCGGAGGTGGGTAGCTTCCGATAACGTTGGAGTTTTGATGACATTTTTAGATGACACTGACTCCGGTGAGAGACTGATAATCAGGATTATTTTATTCAATACGACTGGCTTTGGACGGGAGAAAAGATGATATGTCTCTTGTGCTGGTCTCTCATCAGCGCAGAATGAAAATCAATCATAGGACTAGATAAGTATAATGAACTTGAATATGAGAAGATAAGACTAAAGTCTTGTGTGGTTTGTTGATTAAAAAATGACTAGCCAAGAAGCCACTAAAAGTTACGAATACAGGACGAAGAAAGTATAGAGAGTCATGCTGACAAGATGTGCCAGAGAAAGAAAGAAGAAGAAGAAGAAGAAGAGAAGAAAGAAGAAAAGATAGAAGCAGTAAAAAGAAATGAAGTTATGAAAGATCATTCATCTTTTTAATAAGACTCTATCAACTCAATCTGTGGTACATATATGATCAGCGATGCTTGTACTATTCATTTTTTAATAAAGGTTTATGACTCACATTGTACTAATACACCTTTGCTTGGTCACAACTGACCCACGTTTAATATGAATTGAGCCTAGATTGCATCATTTAATTTATTTGATTTCTTCTGAATGATCACTGGCCTCTATCCTTTAGTATGTTGATTTTGTTTTAGAAAATAAAATTTCTTTTAATAGGAAGACCCGTCTCCTATTATTTTCGATTGTCGGTATTTAACAAGGTCATTTATGGGCAAAAAAGATTGAAAGATCAAACTTTATGGTTGTATTAGGAATTGCACGGGGTAAAACATTCAATGCCACATTTAATATTATATTGTCAATTAACGTTGTAAGATCTTTATTATGCATTCTTAAAATTATGTGGTTTTGTGAATTGTAATATATATTTTTTTGTCAATTGTATTTATAATGCTGATTTATTGATATGTAGTATTATAGGGATATGTTGGTTTGGTCATTTATTCAATATTCATACTGTACAATTCCTGTTGTCTAATATCCTGACCATATTTAATCTAACAGTTATTATCAGCTTATTTTTAAATTTTATTCATTATTTTCGTTACGAAGCTAGAATAATGAACCATTTTATTTTCAATTTTTGTTTGTAATTTGATACAAATTAGAAGTATATAATCAATATTGAGAAGTAAATTGCTTATATTTTTCAGTTAGAATTAAGGAGGACTATTATGTTATAGTGTAGTTGAAAGAGAGGAAGGAGAGAAGGGAGGAGGAGAGAGAGAAGAGAGAGAGAGTATTGTGGAGAGAATGAGGAGATGGAGACTGTAAGTAGATGTTATAGAAATTTTTATTCATGTTCTAACTTTGATAGTGATTAATATTTTTGGATATTGTCCATCTTATTGTGTGCAATTCGACGGGCTTTGGCCTTTATTCTGTGGACTGGGAGTTCTTTTGATGAATGTGGATGTATCGTTTGTCGAAAAGAATTTGGACAATTTATTATAAGGGTTGTTTTAATTTTAACCTGTGAGGGTAGTTGTTAGCTGTAATATTATCAAACCAAATTTGATCAATGTTACATATATTAATTATAGAAATTTTTTTAAAATGAGTTGAAGGCTGTAATATGGTTCAGGGTTATGGATTTAGTAGTATTTAATGAAGATAAACCGAAAGGAGGAAGGGGATAATTTGACAGATAGTAGTGAGGTTATATTATTTGAATAAGTAGTTTTATTATTAAAGTATTCAGTGTATATTCGAAAATAGAAGTCTTTTGATGATGTAATAGAATTATTGGGACCCAAAGTATTTATTTCGATTATGAGTAAATTTGAGTATTCAGAAGGCATTTGGAATTTATGTTTAGAATAGTTGTTTAGTATAATAATATCAAAAAGTTATTTTGGAGAACAATAGAATTTTAAAGTCAATTGTTTTGAAGTTATCATATAATTGCCAGTAGAAGAAATTGTCTCAGCTTTCTTATTTATCAATATTTTTAGGTAAAGAAAATAATAAACGATAATTTTTATGTATTTGATAAATGATAATGAACTAATTATATGTGTAAGAATGGTGGAAATTAGAATTTCAAAACCCAAGTTAATCGTTAATTTATTGATATAATGGGCAATCTTCCAGCAAAATGGAATTTCAATTTTTAGTTTTTTGTAGTTGTAAGGGGTTAAATAAAAAAAATGACATGAAAATCATATTCATAGTTGGTCGAGCCCAAAATACGAATTCTCAATTATTAATTAAATTTTTTCCTTTACCTTTTACTTGTCCTTCCTTTTTCTCACTCTGGTATTCACTCTTTCAATTGGGCATAATTTTTATATTTTTTAATTATAAACTACGGTGTGGAAAAAACAGGTATATTTCACAATATCTTTTTCAAACTGCATTTGGTGGAAAAAATTCAAAAAGAAAGCATGGCCATACGTAGTCTGAAAATAATAAGTCGTATGATGTAACAAAAAACACCGGTGGGATTTTCTAGTTTGTATATGGTAAAGTGCTCAATATATTGTGTTGATATAGTCTATCAGATATCTAATTTCCCGAAGTTCTGTGGAGGTCTGAGAACATTCGGGTGAAACTGGTAGAATTGTGTCTGATCCATGTAGGTTTAATATATATATTATATATATTATATTATTTATGATATACTATATAATATATATAATATTATATAATTATTAATCTTATACATATAAAATAATATATTAATTGGGGACATGCGAAAATAGTATAACTATAATATATATATATTTTTTATAATAATATATATTTATTATTTATTTACCTGGTTTTTAATATTGGTTATTGAATTGATAATTGGTCCCATAGGTAAGACTAGATAAGGTAGGATGGTTGTTCGATATTGGAATGTAGCTTTTAAGGTTGGACAGTAAGCTCGTGTTTATGATTCGGTATATAATGTTTGGTCGTATTTTTGTGGTTGATGTAGGTTTTCTGCGGATTAATTTCAACAATAAGTTCAAGAAATTTCGGCGGTCTTGAAATAAACTTCAAAGGGTGTAGTGTTCATAATACAGAAGGCAAAATTGCACGCGTATTTACATGTGTATGACAAGATAGGACTAACTGAAAAGATAATGAGGTAATGATACAAGATAAATTGAGGATAGATAGGAGAATATGATGATAAATATATTATGTAGGTATATGAGGCTGGAGATCTGAGTTTATGGTTTTATGTATTTACAGGTAACATCGTAATTTTAATGGAAGATAGGTATAAAATATTTTCTCAGTCATTTGGTGCGTCAGACGTAGCGGGATGTAACGCCCGGTATTTTAAGCGGTTAAAGTGGTTTGAATTTGTTTTATTAACTTTTTTAACTATTTTTTACCTTTTATTATTTAACTTTTATAATTTTATATTTATTAAAACTTTTATTACCTTTATATATAGCTTAACTATTCTATTCTTATTAAATAACTATCTTATAAATTTATTATTTAACTATCTTTTATTTACTATTTTTATTAATTTTTAATATCATTTAATTTTTTACCTTTATATTTAACTTTTTTTATTACTTATATATTAACCATTTTTTTATTATGATTTTTAAGCATTTTTGGCAATTTTCAAATTTTCTACTTTAATTACCTAGTTAATATGTATGAAAAATCTTTTAAGCCAAACGAGTCTGCACCTGTTTAGGGTTCAGTTCAACAAAAATTCTTTTTTCATAGATCATTTGCCTAACCAAAGTGAAGATCTCAATCCTTCTGTCTATGTATATAATAATTGAAGAGTGGTAAGGAAGTTCATGGATTTCCTAAGTCGAGTTACCGACGAAGTAAAACGTAGAATTAACCTAGTGCCCAGATTTGACTCAATTCCCAGTATGTAATTTTCTCCAACGATAACCTTCGCAGGACGCATCTCGATATACTCTTAAGATATAGCTTTTATAGAGGAAATAAAGAAGAATGATTTACTCTTTCTAGTTAATAAATCAATATAATAAGCTCGTCTTTCTTTTTTTCTATTGATATATTAATTTTGTACTCACTTTTATTATTCAAAAGCGTAGACCCTTTATACGCTCAAGAGACATCTATATATTCAGTATTTTATTTTCTATTCTTCTTTCACTGCTATAGTTCGTTTCTTCTTATAATGTGTTAATATTTGTAACAATTCTCTGGTAATTTCTGTAGTATAACCAGTGAATCAAGTACAGTTACTTGTATCTTCCGGTATGTTGTTCAATATGTAAATGACACGGCTGACGATGTCGAAGGGTTTATTGGTTTTTTGAGAGGTGAAGAAGTTTTATAACCATGAAAAAAGGGAATAATAATCCTTTATAGCGAGTGGTGAACTGTATTTATTAAATCGCCTAAAATATCAAACGAAATAAATAAAAGTCAAAAATTTGCCTGATCTGATATGAAGATTAAGGCGATCGCTCTTTTAATGAGTTTTGGCATCGAATATTATCAATAGACAGTTTATCATTGTTCCGAGTATAATTGTTTCTTCTTTATTGGTTAACATTGTTTTTTTTTATTATTAGATGTCGCATTGTTTATTATTGTTTTAAGAATGAAGAAGTCAGCAATATTTTCGAGTATACAAAATATATATTGGAAAATCATAGTTTAGCTAAAATTGGAGTATTTTCTACACCACCTAGATGATATATTCATATTCGGATCTTAAGTACTAATGAAAATGTAGATGGAAATTTCTTTACAAAATGGCTCATAACAGGGTTAAAAGTGTAGAAGCTCTATCTAGATCAGCTGGAAGAGTCCGATGAAAATTGGTTGTTTCGGGTGAGTTCATCTTAAAAAGCTAGGTTTTTGCATACATAAATAGACAACAGGCAGCAAAATACGCGGGTTTTTTTTGGTTATCCAGGATTTTTTTATTTCAATATTTACGTGGATTCCATAATTTTCTCCTCTACTTTTGTTGATAGAATATGAGTCATTGAATGTACTTTACTTTAATTATGTGTGGATGTTTTCTGAAGTAAGAAAGTTTTAGCTACCAAGTAGAGTCGGTTTATGTGTCTCGATCGTTTTGAGTTTAATCTTCCAATGGTTCAATCAGACGGATGGGGTGGTGATAGGGTAGGAATTTTTAGTTTCCCTCGTTTCTTTTCTATTGTACTCCCTCTTTTTTTTTTTTTCGATGATTTTGTTATGCATTATAGTGTTTGGATCAACAACAACAAGAAATGTCTGCTTTGAGTGTTTTTTTTGTGTATGTATTGTTGCCCTTCTTGTTTGGCATTGTGTTTACTTTACGTGTGTGATTCTCTTGTCTTGGTGGAAGTTGATTTTGGCGTGCACAACGAATACACACGACACTTGCCAATACTAATTGTGATATAGTGACACCACTCTTACAGAAGAATCCATCCTCAATCCATATAAAGCATCTATATAAAATAGCATCCTTGTGCATAGGGACAAGCAAAAGACTATCTTGATTGTTGATAATATTACCTGTAGGTGCTGATTTAAGAACATTGGAGAATAGCCTGAGAGTATTTGTTACAATGGCATTATAATGACTAAGCCAATCGTCTGTAAGACTAACCCCCTTGCATATGACTATAAAAATGTCCAGGTTGATTTGTTCTGAAGTATCTCGTTTCCAAGATGGAGTGTTCGAGGTCTCCGTTTTCAAATTCTTTCAAACATCGTATATCAATTTTTTTCCAAAATTAAATGATTGCCGGTCATTACTCCCATATAAAAAAATGTTTACTATTAAACGTGCACTCTTTAGCGATTTTAGAGAACGATGGACTGAGAAGAATCCTATCACCTCCTATAGTTCCAGTAACCGCAGTTTTCATGCAGATGCAAAACAAACGTCCAGCATTACGGTTTGTGCATCTTTTTTTTTTCTGAGGAAAGAGTAATGTGGTTTTGAGGTTTGATGTTGCCGTTGGGGGCACTTGTATCTGTTTTTCGAAACACAGTGCCATGGCTTCTAATCCTCAAGCGCGCCCGTTGTGTAGACGTGAATACGATTGCTCGCTGCTCTTTGTGGGATTTTTGGCATGCTGTCGTGGGATTTTAGTTGGGTCGTGCTAATCTGAAAATTGGCTATTTTATACATGTCAATGACGCTAAGGCTGAGATGATGATAAACAGTAGTTTCCTTACTGAACTGTTACATGTTGGCTTTGAACTCGCTTTGGTTCATCCACCCGCATTTGTGAAACGCGCGTTGGCCCATTTTGGGTTCATACTGTCACGTCTAACATCCACCATTCTGCTTCCCATGTTCTTCTGCCTTTACACGTCTGCTAGACGTGTAAATATTCTGCAATGAACTGTATCGCGAAGATAAAGGACAAGAACGGTATTTCTAGATTTTAGTTTTACGTGTCCCCTGTCATTTAGTATGATTATGTTTCTCCTCTGGTTATAGTTGTGTGTTTTTTAGTTTTTTTAGGGGGGGGACAGTGAGCTGGAGAAGAAGAACATTAAAGTAACAAAACAATACGACTGGAATTTTTAATGGAAATTGTAAAGCAATACTTTTTGTTAATGTTTATGCTTACGTTCTTCGGAAAGAGTGTTATTGAAAATACTTCCTCTTTTAGTTTTCAGACAGAAAAAACTTACGTGAGTGTCGAAGAATCCTTGAGGGGATCTTAGCAGCTGAGAAAAGAATCTATGATAAGCCCGTATGGGTAGGCTTAAAGAAAAGGGTAATAACCATTATTTAAATAGCAAACCGCCCTCCCATACCCCTCTTGAGTAAGATACTATAATGTAAACAAATACATGACCTTGATTCTAATCAAGAAATTGAAGAATGAATCATTTTGTTTTTAGCTTACATGGTTATGACAGAATTGATTGTAAAATAGTGCCTATTTTGTCTTTCCATATAACAATTATAGTTACTATATATATGATACATATATAATATTATAGTATATATAGTGCGGAGAGAGAGAGAAAGAGAGGAAAGGAGGAAGAGAGAGATATAGATAGATAAGATCGAGTAGATAGATAGATAGTACTGGAGTAATGTAAGTGTAATTGTGTAGCATTTAAGACATCCCACCAGAAGAAAATATCTGCCAGTAACTTCCTTCAATAGTACAGCTATTGTGACATGGAGAATTACGTTTCCTACACAATATAACCACTGATTCCATATTCTCAGAGTGATCTCTGCTTACTAAAAAAGACAAGAATATATGTGAATATATAGATCCCATTGCCAAGGCAGGATTTAACTGAATATTTAAACAGAGAAAAGCGTTTGAATTAATATTTTACCATTCTACTACACTGGGTGAAGCAAGGGACGCACAGTCTCAGTCCAGGAATTGAATAGGTAACGAGTCTCATTTCCTAAGACAATACCGTTATGGTAAGCGGCCGGAGCATAAATGAATGTGTCGGACACATGGGTGATATAATTAATGATATTAATTTATTAATATGTGAATCTCTCTATTTTAATTTAGAAATATCGTACTTTCGTTCTAGTATAATTAATTCTACTCTCCCTGATATAAAGATTAATCCGTACTCTCTCCTATGTATATTTTCATATCTCTTCCCATATTAATATAATCTGTACGTTTTCCTTATTAATATCATAATATCTTCCATTCATCAATCCAGAGCTCTCCTTTCTATTCATATCCATTCCGTACTCTCTCTATAATAATATTAATGCGTACTCTCATGTTTCAATATCATTCCTTACCCTCTGTTATTTAATATTAATCCATTTCCTGATTGAATTCGACTCCAATATATCAATATCTATGTTAGGTGGAGGTAAGCCCGCTTTGTTGGTATCCGCCGAACCGACAATGGAGGTCTATTCCCCTTTTACTTAGCACAGACCAGGGAGATATCTTTGCTCCCTGAGGCCCTTACTACATAGATCAGATTACCCAACGTGTGCTATTCCGAGCATTGAAGATGGTGAGTATGAGTATCGAACCAGAACCTGGTGATGTCTTAAAATGAATGCTCTACCAACTCATCTAATGAAACAATTAAAACATGCTTTTTCGTACAATTAGTCCTCTTAATTAGAAGCATTAAATTATATACAACAAAATATACTGCAAAAATCGGGGTTATGTCTGCTTTATCTTTGAGCGTCCTCCTCACAGGGTGCTTAGGATTGTACATCAATAACCAGACTGTGAGTGAAATAATTTAAATCTTAGAAATGCTATCTGACATTAGAAAAGATTTCAGATTTTCTAAGGTTTCAATGTGTGTAATCGTGGAGATGAATAAAATAACTGATCGTTGCGTTTGTCTTTTTATTTTAATATAAAAGACGTTTTGCTTCGGTTTTATCATGTTTTGTTTGGCATGACAAACACGTACTGTGTTCTGAGGAAAGTGTTTTTGAATAACAATGTAAATAAGATTCCATGCAGAACACACAACACACACACACACATATGTGAAACAAACATTTTCGATGTTTCCAGTTTTTCTCTGCTATTCAGCGAACATACCGATGTTGCCGTTCAGTTTATTGATATCCATAGTAATTTTATGGAGACGAACAACAGGATTAAACAGTAAAACTTGAGCAAATTTAATTAGTGTTACTAACTGTTTGTATGTGTTGTTTTTGCGTGTTAGTTTTCCATTAATTATGTTTGTTTTCGGGCGATAAGGAAGTATAGTAATTAAGTTCTTGATATCAAGTAAATCCACTTCATTTCTATATAACGAGATAAACAAAAGTTGTCACCTTCATATCAGAAAAATAGTAAGCAATGAAATGCGCTAGTATCAAAGTTAATGCATATGTCATAAAGAGATAAGGCTATTAATTGAGCAGGTCAAAGAACGCGAATCTCAGAACATACATTCTATATTTCTCAAGCCATTTAGGCGCATATGCGCTTACAAACGACATCACACGCAAGAAACACACACACACACACACACAGGGACACACAACCACACACACACACACCAACCACACACATGGAAATAAGAGACGTCGGGATGGGCCAATGTCGGTATTAGCTGGCAGCGGGGAACATCCGCTTTTCCCTGCGCTAGACCAAGGAATTGTTTTGGCGGTCTGAGACAGATCGGCCGCACCGTAACCGTCAGCTCCCTACTTCCGGCACAGATCCTAACTAACTCATAACCTGAGTTGTTCGAGGGCCGGTCAAACCAGGCAACTAAAATTGTTCCTAGTTGCAGCTCTTACCGCAGAGCTACCGCCATGATTATATATATATATAGAAGGGGATACTTACCGGTAAAGATATTGGTTAATTCCAATACTGGATTAATTCCAATATCTTGGATTCAAGTATTATATCGGATAAGTTAGTGTTACAGTTTATATATTATATATATTTATATATATGTGTTGTGTGTGGTGTGTGTGGGTGGAACTGATAGAAAACATGAGCGTTCAAGAGAAATGAATATTTAATCTTGAAGGTAAGGATGACGATTTAACGTTTCGGTTTTTTCAACCTCTTCATGTTGTGGTAAATCGTGCGTGGGGAGATGTTAAAATCTTTTTGTTGGCTATGAGCAATGCTGGTTGCATTATTGGTGAAGTGGGTGTATTAATCTGTGTCACCCAGTGTAGCTGTCCTCTGTATTAGGGTTTGGGAATGTGGGAGTTGAGTAGATAGGATGTGTTTGAATTGAGAGGTAGTAGCGTGGGAAAGTATCGGGTCATGGGTGAGTAGCATTTTTTGGGATGAGATGTGGTAGGAGGAGAAATATGTGGCTCATTTGAAGATAACGTTGAAGTAATGGAGGTTAACCTTATGACTGTGGCGTCGGGAGAGCAGATATTGTTTTCCTTTTTGTAGTGGGGGTGCTTATGTGTCTTTGGTTTGCTAGTTTGGTTTGAATTTGGCATGTCTATAGTTATTAAGCGATCATTTTTCCTAGAAATGATCGCAGATCGTTGAAAAAGCCAGGTTCTGTTTAATTTTATTAAGCTGGTTACTGGCACTTACAATTGGAAAATTGTGGTCTTAACGTTTTGTCGTGGAAAAATGTAGACTAGTATCCAAAGCGCCGTGAAATTTTAATTATTGTTGTTTTTTAGATATTATCTTGAACAGCCAATTGTTGTTTACCTAATCTAATGTTACGCTTACGTTGCTATATCCGTTTTAAAGATTCCTGGTGGTTTCGCCTAGTAATCTTTTGGTCGCAGTCCATGCAAGGAAAATCCAATATAACGCCCGCTTCTCATTTTAATATGTTATCGTGCGAAATGTGTGTTTAAGTAATGTTACGGGGCGTTTTCAAGACAGGTGGACCATTTTGATTCCATTTTTGTTGAAGTTTTTTACATATGCCGTATAGTCAGATTTGTTGATGTAAAAATGATGTATCTGTGGGAGGTTTGACTTGTAGGGCTCTTGTGTGATGTTGAGGGCTTTAGACGTGGTACGAAGTGTTTGATATATAGAAGGTCAGTAATGGTTTTCTGATGTGTTGAACTTGTCATTTAGTATTATGTTTGCCGATGCGAGAGATCGAAGCTAATAAATTATTATAATTCCTCTTTGATGTTGAGTAGTATCGTGTGAGTAAAAAAGTATGTGATCGTGTTTTGAGATGGAATTGTGGTGACTTGATTTTTCTAGCTTGTCATTTATTAGTTAGTGAGTAAGAATGTCTGGATAATGTAAGGAGATATGGATTCCTTATTCACGGGTAAAATTGTATGGCTGGGGTCAATTTTTTTCAGTCTGTTTTGTGAATTATGTAGTATCTTGTTTTCTGTGTGGGTAAATAAGTATGGATTTGTCTATCCATCGTAAGTAAGTGGGTTTGTTAGTGAATAATATATCTAAAAAGGGACAGATTTCTACGAAATTCCTATTGCATTGGCGTGACTGTAAGATAGACAACATGTTTTGCTTATAAATGTGTTATGATATTGAAAGTATCCAGCAGTGAGAGTGTTGCATAAAGGTATATATTTTGATTAATTTTTTAGACCGGTCTGTTCTAATTGTATTTTGAAAGGTGGTTTCGCAGTCGTTTTTATACGTTTGTTAACATGTATGTGGTGTACAAAGTTTCTTGGTTATGTTGGCGTTAGTTATTTTATTAAGAATTGTAACCTGAGTTGTTTTACTGTGCAGCATGCTGATTGTTCCTATTAAGGGTGGCATAGTGCTTTAACTAGAAATTGCAATGTTGTTGGGTTATATTCTATTCAGTGATGATGGTCTTAAAGGTATCTCAGGTTTATCTGTTTGGGGAGGTAACAATAAGTTCTGATAATGGGGGTAGTAATTATTCAAGTAATAAACCAATTTTGTATTGTTAAGATTTCTTATACTTTTTGTAAATAGTTTGAGGGGATTATTTTGTAACTGTTTATTTGTCGTGGGGTTATGTCCATGTATTGTCTGGTTCGTAGGCGGTAATGTCCTAAGTAAACACCCTGGCCGCCCTTGTGCGGAAGGTGAGATGACAATGTCATTGTTTTGTGGCTAAGTGTTTAGAGCATTAATTATATATTTACGGTAAGATCATTGCTGCGTCGGTCTGTGCTATTGTTCGAAGCAGCAATTATTGCCTTGTGTGAAGCTTTTGTTTGATGTCAGAGCTGTGGTGGTTTTATAATCCCATTTTATAAGTTTATTTGTGTTTCAAGTTTCTTGTCCCAGTGGCGAAATTTTAGACCGAAGCTAAGGGACTCTTCTTTCCAGCCGTTGAGTTTTAGAGCCAGGTTTCCAGTTTTCTTTTGTTGATTAGGAAACGTAACTCTTGTTTTCAGTCAGAAATCTGTTTGTTGGTGTACAATGGAAAATCTCTGTTCTAATTTTTTTCGCGGTGCTGTCTGGCGATGACACTTGTTGTGCCATAAAGCTAATGGTAACAATTAATCCTGTGCTTCCTCAAAAAGTTTGTTCTCGGAGAATTTTTGGTACTGGTACCAAGTTTTCAGGGAAGATTTTAATTGGAAGATTTAAAGAAGCCTGTATATTACTGGACGGTGCGACGCTTCGATGTATGCAGTTGACAGTGCGAAATGATGTCTCCTTTTTCGAAGGAGTGGGCGGAAAATAGGTAGGTTTTGTACGTTGACGGATCAGCTGAAGTATCCATGTTCAGAAGTCAAGAGGTGAAATGCTTCCGTGTCAAAATTTTTGGGTTAGACCAGTCCTGGTAATAAAATAAGGAAAGTCAATTCGACCAATATGTGAAAACATATATAAAAACCACGAAGTCTCCAAAGCAACATATTGTAGATGGTAGTGTCGTCGCTATTAACGTTGTCTTTTTTGCATCCTTCTTCAGAACACATAGTGAAATCTTGTGTGGAGATGAAAAGTTCTTCTTGGTTTAGGTTATGAGTAGTGCTGGTCGCATTGTTGGCAATGTGGGTGTAGTAGTCTGTGTCTCCAGTGTTGGCAATGTGGGTGTCAAGTAGTCTGTGTCATTCCAGTGTAGAAAATCTTGATGTTTAAAGTAGAAGGTTTGTGGGTTAAGTGGGGTAGTTTGAGTTGAAAAGTTTGTTAAATAGAGAATATGTAGGTAAGAAATAGAGGGTCATGGTGATACCCATACGTGTGGGGGGGAATGTGGGTATTTGTTGATACTGTTGAAGATGTGGTTAATCATTTATACTGTGGTAAGGAGGTGTGTTGTATTTTTATAGTGGTGTGTTTATGTCTTGTCTGGATTGGGTAGTTTGGTTTGAATTTGGAATCTAGTTGTTATTAATGATTATTGACTAAAATGATTGGATGTTGAATTAAACCGAGTCTAATGTTTATATTTTGTAAGCTGTTATTGGCATTGCCTTCAATTATATATATATATAATATATATATATATTATATGCGTGTGTGTGGGTGTTGGTGTATGTATTATATATATACATGGACAAACAAATGGATGACTGGAACTCCACCTAAATCATGGAAGAGCAATAACTTGTATCATGTTGATCTGCACCTGGCCAATCAAAATAAGAGATTATGGTTGCTGGCCCCAAATGCTCTCTTGAACAATGTAAAACAAGTCAACATGAAACTGGAGAATTACAAGAGAAACTACGAGGTCTGTGGCATACACAGACGAGCTGATTGCGTTTTTTACAGAGGCAATTCCTCGAAAACTCTGCAGAAGAAAGATGTTTGGAGGACCTTGGGCAGAGTTGAGATATCCTTTAAAAATTAAATTATTTTGCGTAAAGGATAAGGGATTCAACTGTAACGAACAAAGGGTTCTGAATTCTTTCTTGTGTGCGGAACACTTCTACTTTTTTTTCTATCATTATTTTTCATTTCATTTGTTTTATTTAAAATAATAATTGTTTAAATATTTACCATAGATATAACCACCTGACCGAAACACGTGTAGTGTTATTGAATAAATTATCCTTTAATTATCTCTTCTATACTTTCTTTCCTTTATTCATTCTGTTTCAATCATTAACGTCGGATTTCACTTCCAGTTTCATCTTTTATAATATAATATATATATATACTATATATATATATATATATATAGTATATAGAGAGAGAGAGAGAGAGAGAGAGAGAGAGAGAGAGAGAGAGAGATAAGAGAGAGAGAGAGGAGAGAGGAAAAAGAATGAGATGTGACTATTTGGCTGAATGTAGAATGAGATATGATTAGAATATATATCGTATGGAAAAAATAAAAACATAACCAGGAAGAAAAAGAATCAAAAGTGACCAGTATAGAGAATCGTGATGCAGCAAGAAAAGAAGAGAATAAAAACTTAAAAGAAACGAGAAAAGAAGAAAGAAAGAAAAGTATCTCAATTCATATCTTTCTTTTTCTTGTTTTGCTGAAACAAAGAAAGAATGAAACAGTTTACGAAAAAATTATGGAATAAGAAAGATAAGATGAATGAAATCCGCCCTTTTAATGAGATGCCTATTAACAATTAATAAATGAATGACTTGGATTACTTATTAGTAACAAAAACTAATAGAAACGGTGAAAACGTACATCGACCTGCTACATTCATAACTAATTTATTATCTTCTGAATCGGTTGTTTCTTTTTCTGTTTTAGGCTATCTCTAAATTTATATGTGAACTGAAATGTAATCAAGTATATTATCTCCATATGTGTGGCACGTGTTTAACTTATTATCGGTCCGTACTTACTCAGAATTACAAAGCTACAATAGTAAGCCAACAGCAAACATACAGACGCATCTCAACTTTAAGATTTCATGTTTCCAATAATGAATCTGTGACGTACCACCATTCTATTCTTCTTCACGCTGTTCCCACGAACAATTACTACTTTTCATATCGGTTGGATTCATATTAAAATAAAATATCAAGTTGCTAAAATGTCAATTTGTTTATTTAGCTGTCTTTGATTTCAATCATTGAATATGATTGACTTGTTGAAAGTGAAACAATTATATATTTCTTGTTTTCTCTTAAGTTTTTAGCATAAGCTTCTACGCTTGTTATTAAGATGATATGTTGTTCATTAAAAATACTCGACATTTTATTTTGTATTGTTGTGTTTTAATCTTAGTTCGACATTGGCCTCTGTTCTTTTCCCAGGAGAACCGATCGCTCTTGAAAAAGAAATAAAAAATGAAAAAAGAAAAAAAAATGAAAAAAAAAGAATCGAATATAATGAATGCATTGTTTAACGCAATAAGACCAACTCTAAACAGGATCAATAAGAGTGAATTATTAAAAATTGTTTACGATAAATGAGAAAATCTTGCGGAACACAGTAATTGTTATACAAATATATCAAATAAATGATGTGCGGATATAAAGTTAAATATCATAAGATTTTTTTCGTAATAATTCCAACTATCCATTAATTGTCAACAAGTATTATTGTCAGAAAGCAATAATGCTGAATATTTAAAAGGCGTACATTCTTGGACAAGTAGGCCTTTTGTTTTAACATTACAATCATTAACTCGGTGATTTTGTTATGATTGGGTAAATATGTTATCTGGGCTTTAATGTCATACAGCACTTCTCATCCCCGCTGAACTTGTGACCTGCTGTTTAGCCGACAAACAATACTGTCAACCACAA
>CM042145.1:1003549-1041149 GCA_023376005.1 Doryteuthis pealeii | reverse complement strand
CAGAGAGAGATACGACCTTAACGTTGTTTCCCAAGGAGCAGAGTCCGATACACTTAATAAATGCCATTGCTTCGCTTGAACAGTAAATTTCTCACGAAATTCAGATTTTCCATTGTTGAAAAATTGTCAAGAAGTAGTTTCAATTAAATACCTGTAATTTGTAAACTACAAGAAAAAAACATGACCCGTTTGTCACCCATTGAGCTCAGGTTGGATTTGTTGAAAGGAATCAAGGAATACATTATTTCGTCCAATTCAAGTTTTCCTAAAACGTAAAAATAATTTGGATTTTATTGAGAATAGACACAAAAATTAAGGTGTTACTTTTTTGCTATAACTAATGTCTAACGGAAACCACAATTTAATCACTGAGTTGGTTTACAGACACCGATCCGGTACGAAAAACTAACGTCAGTTTTACGCATGCGCAGGTGCTTAGATTGTTTTGCGATACCATACGACTGAAAATATATTCATTTAGAAGATTAAGGTTCTTATTTTATTTTATTCCATTTATTTATAATAAAACAAATTAATTCTTGTAATTTTATATAGATTTTTTCGAAATAGGCTAATTAAGCGCGTCCAGTAATAAACCTTACTTTTAGGCTTATTTTAGTGTCCTAATAAAATAGACACAGGCCTATTTTGCCAGCAATTATTTGAAATGATACTTTTCCGGGTTTAAGGGATATATTATGAAAGTTTGGTAATTTGTTATTATAGCAGTAGTACTGGTAGTTCGAATGTAGTACCTCTTCAGCCAAGTCGTGTGGTAGTCTGGCGTGTAAGCTTAGGCTGGTAGGATTAGGCTTAGGCGGTAGGATTAGGCGCTTGTACCACCAAACAGTGTCGAATATTATACATGACACGTCTTAATCAGATATAGTGAGGGGGTACCAAGGTATTACATATTCATTCATCAGAAATCATATTTCAAACTATCTAACAGCTAAAAGATTAAAGATACTTCTCGATAAATTGAGTATACGTTTCGAATCTACACGACGCTATTATATATGGAGCATATTTTTAATTCCTAATTATAAAAGAAATCATACTGGCCATTATAAGGGCCATAGACTTTTTAAATATGTGATTTTCTTTCAGTAACCACTCTTGTAATACTGAAGTCAGATTTGAATAGAACGTTTAAACTGTTTTCATTTCTCCCACTACATAAAATCTGTTGCGTCGTATCACAAGCTTAAGGCTTTCAGCTGTCTTCTATAAAAAGAAAAATTAATTGCAACAGATATTCGAGTTCAAATTTGACGAGGTTAAGAGGATCACTTACTAACGTATCACTGTATACCATGCTTGGAAATATTCAGGGAAATGCAGATATAATGGAAAATAAAATTATGTTATATAAAGATTTCTTTATATATATATATATATATATATTAATATATATATATATTATATATATATATAATGCGCAATATTGGAAAAGAAAAAAAACAAAAAAAAAACGCCGTATTAATTACATTATATACTTATTGTATATAATCTGAAGGCAACGCTAAACAAAATATTCTTTATTTCATTATTTTCATATAGTTTTGTTTGTTTTGCCATGGCTGGTGGTTGATTTTATATCATGTGAGCAATGCTTTTAGTAATTTTCTAGAAAACACGATGGATAATGGCTATTATCGGAGGAATCCAAGTCCCAAATCCAGGAAGTGGTTGCCTGAATTTAATTTTGCGATTTGAAAACCTGAATCCTTCTTCCTTTCTCCAAGCTTTGCAAAATAGTAAGTTAAACTCCTAGCAAGCCGCCTATTATTGTTATTTATTACGGATAAAACACTGGTCTCATATTGCGGACGGGCTCTCACGCCCCACAAAAACAAACAAACACAAAGCCATTCAAGATTGTCATTCAAATTTACCCTATTCTTATATTTTTAAATCTTTTTTCCCAATATGAAGTTAATGATTATTTACGAATGACTAACTACAATTTATAAAAATCTGAAGTAATTATTAATAGATTTTTAGTGAAATATCGGTCTATAAATATATTTAAACTATATAGTTTATCATGTTTTGAAAATTTCATCCAAATGTCTACGAACGACAATTTAGATCATCTGAGCTTGTTTACCAGACACACAATAGTTAGAAAAAGCTCAATCATTGTTATTAACTAGATCGTGGAACAGAGCAATATCATTAGAATGCATGACTTTTATGGCGAAATGAGGAAGTGGAAAATGTCCTAAGAAATTGTTCCCAAAAAACTCGCAAATTTTTTGTTAAATCAAAAATTTTGACTACTTTTCTGAATATTTTGCCGAAAACTTAGAAATTAATTCACTTCCAGGTAAACTTTTAACCTGAAACATATTTGTAAATGCTACCGTAGAGTTTTCCCATGATATCCGCATTTTTAGAGATGATGGATGAAAACGGTCCCAAGCAGATTATGAAATATTCTCCACCACAACCATCGCAGTGACATCTTGTTAAGGTTTTGTGGTGTGCAGTAACTGGAATTGGAGAGTATAAATAATGATAAGAATATCAATGCACTTTTACTCCGCCCTCCTTTTCCCCTCCGTCTCTCCCTCTCCCTCTTTCTCTCTCTCTCTCTCTCTCTTTCTTTTGATATCCATCCTATCAGCCATTTATATTTTTATTACACATGCTGATTTGTTTAATTTTAACAATCTTCCAACAGATTCTGCTCTTTTCAATTCCCAGTGCATTTTCGTTAATCCATTCGTCATCTTATCGGTTAAAACCTGGAACAATTGTTTTCAATATATGGAAAGGGGTATGAGGAGTGTCAAAAAAGCGTAAGTATATTACCAATAACAGCGCGTTTCCAGGTAAGGGATCGTGGAAAGAACCTGTCGAAAGAGGTTAGGGCAAATAGATTGAATAACCGCCCTGCGTCAAATGAAAAGGTCTAGCACTGCTATCTCCTTTTGAAAGTTTACAGTTGGAACCATGGATGCAGTATGGTGGATGTAAAGTAAGTCAGATGAGTCCATCAAAGCGGGTAATATGGCGTGCTTTAAAATCCAGTTCACTGTCTCAATGTCGATTCTTACGTATTGACAACTTATCTAAGAGCGGATGTTCTATCAGGAGAAAAAAAGTTTTTCTTTTACAACATAATATTGATTTGAAATATCGTTTTTTGTATTTATTCAAAAGAGAGTTTTCTTATTTTCCTCAGGGGGATTGGTGATTATGATCTGTTGTAAATTTTTCTAATATGAACGGATGTGACCGAGTTCCACAGCGTTGAAAGGCTAGAGGCTTGAGGTTCCTTCGCCTTATGGTGATTGAAAACAGTATTCAAGGTTGACAGGTCACACACAGATAAGATGGAGGGTTTGTCACGTGAAGAAGATACAAGATTGAAGAGTTGGTAAGATTACTTCAATTCAGTTGGTGTTGAGGTTACAAAACTGTAGTTGATTAGAGGGTTTAACATTTAAAGTTTCTTTGGTCGAAAATTCAAAAGGAAATAAAGATGTATGAAGCATTTCTACTCTATGAAATGACGAATAGAAACGCACCAATAAAAATCGGCTCAGTATAATTGGGTGATCTTTAAAAGAGTTGCGGTTAATGATGAGTTTGTCCCTTGATCTCGGTGATCAATGGAACAGAAACCTTTTCTTACAAAAACCCATTTACATTAATATCTACTTTTGGACCGGTCTCATCAACAGGAATCAGTCGATGGACGACGGTCCACTCTCTTAAAAATCTGTAGCTGTAATTAGGCCCAAAATAATATGATGTTTCCCTTGTCATTAAAACTCAACTCCTTATTTTTTGTAATCTGTGAAAGACAAGAATTACCGGTAATAGTTATCGTGTGTTCAAATTCTGAACTCCCTGATACGTTCTTCGCTGCATTCCTTTCGTGAAATTAACTTCGATTCCCAATGTACTCACGAATATATATATAGTGAATGAATGAAGGAAAAAGCTTTGAATTTTGCTTTATATAACAGATTTATTTTTATGCAGATCGCATCATCAGAAGCAAATATGGTTTTTACTGATTTAATATTTGGATTATTTTGGGCTTAATGATCTTTTTTGTGAGTAGGGGTGTTTGGCTTGCGCTATGTATTCCGTTGATAGACAAATCATGGAATTAATTGATTCTTTAATGCGTGGACCTAAAAAATAGATATAAAAAATAATTAGGAGAAATCCCGGGTGATAGGGAAAAATAGTCTGAAAAAGAATGATTTTAGTATTATGGATTTGCATGACCAAAATCCACCATTAATACCTAACACATCAGCCAATTCCCTCATTATAGCGCTTACTGATACCTTATATACTAGCGTACAACACATATTAAGATTTTCAGTCTTAGAAATAGTTGTTATTAGTACATTTGTACACTAGCTAAACAACACTCTCCTATCGTTACACTGATTATCAGCTATAATTACCATTGTCATCAAATGTGAATATTAATATACAATGAAATACCATCACACCAGCAATACAATCAAATTAATACATGTAAGCTATTTTAAGTATTTTCCCTCATTTTTCACAATAATGCTCTGTCCATCCCCCAAACTGGTAGAGATACATTAAGCTCTCATATCAATGACCTGTATCATTAACAGTTGACGCTTACATAGAATGAATCCCATCAACCAAAATATATACGCCGAGCTTCAATATATATATATATATAATATTATATATATATATATATATATATATATATATTAGTGTTAAACTGTACTGACAATTCTTGTCGGACAAGTTTTTGTTTCGTCCTTTCTAATTTCTGGACATCTTTTTGGAAATACTGATTTTTCAAACTTAAAAACTGGTTTAAGTATCCAATACATTGTAACAGTTTCAGAGGGAACAAGAGATTTGAAACACATATTTTTAATAACACACACACGCACACTTACACACAAAGATTCATACACCACAACACATACACACACATAATATATATATGTGTGTGTGTATGTGTATGTGTTTGTGTGTTTTGTTGTTGTGTATGTGCGTGTGTCTATACATTTTGTTTGTGTGTGTGTGGTGTTATTTAAAAATATGTGTTTCAATTCTCTTGTTACCCTCTGAACACTGTTTACATGTATTGATACTTAAAACCCAGTTTTTAAGTTTGACAAAAAATCAGTATTCTTTTCTATAAAAATGATTTCTCTTTTTATATTGTACTTGGTGCTTCTGTTTGTTTTTTTAGACCATCACATAAGGGCCAAAATCTATCGACCAAAAATGTGAAATTGACTTAATAATAGACAGTGTGAAAGCTAACCGATTTTTCAAGAATTAATTTTATTCAGTCAAGAAACCGAGTGTCTTCTTGCTTTGAGAAAGTTGTGAATAATTGATGCAAGTAAAATGTTCAATTCTCAAAGCGATACTTGTCAAGTGAAAAAACAAACGAAAAAAACATGTGATTAATTAATTTCCTCTTCCTACTTCAGGTCGCCGCTTCCCGTGATCATAAATCAAATTTACAGGCGAAATTGAGTCGTTTCCCAATAGTTAATTAAATAAATTTCATCCCTTATTTCAATACGATCACGTTCACTCGGGCACGCAACTATCGCTGCTAACATTTATTATCCGCGAATCAAATGAACAAATATTTCGGGGTAAATTCGGCGCCCAGATTTTCCAGTGTTCTAACTGTGTGTCTGAAAGTTTTCGGCAGCATTTTTTTCATTATCGGCTCAACCCACACAACTGTTCGGAGCACGACTTCGATTTACAATTAATATAATAGGTGAAGAAAACCTCTCTGTTTTTCTCGTGATATTTTCACACAGTGCCGATAGTAAACTTGGCCGACGGCTTCAGTCCAGGGGTGGGATTTTGGCCCAGGTAGGTTTGAATCTGTTCAGTGCTGAATTGATGGATGATGTCCGGTTTTGGGAGGCACGCAAGGTCACTTCAACGTAAGGTCTTCCAAATCGTTCAAGTTACCTCCCATTGCCTTACACCAATGTTTATATTCTCTCTGCCATCTTTAAATGGGTGACAAATGCCATCATTCTTCAGATATTAAGTGTTTTGTTTGTTTGTGTGTTTGTGTGTGTATTATACATATATGGAGGATCTGTGTGTATGTAGAGGTCTATAAGTTTTTTTCCTGTGCAATTTTTATTCTTTTCTCGAGAAATATTCTCTACACAAGTGAATAAGTTTCAAGCGTTTTAAAATTAAGGAAACCGTCGAGTAAATTATTTTGGCCCCTGTTCGAATGTATCAAATATAATGTTTATTATATATATATATATATATATAATATATAGTATATATATATATATATATATATATATATTAATTATTATTTATTATTATCAAATATATTATTAAACGGACCTCTGATAGAAGATGGGACCGTTCTTCGACTTGAGAGGTACCATTGACGATAATTGTGGTCAAACACCTGTCTGGATTAAGGTGGTACAATAAAGCGTTTTAAGACCGTTCCTTGCTATTGTAGAATCTTCTGGTTCACTTGGAAATGTCCAGCTACCACTGGTTTCTCCATCCTTCGTAAGCTGCGTTGTGATGTATACTTTTTGCAACTTCTAAAATTCCTGCCGTGAGATTCCACGTCTTTAGGCAGATGCATCGAGATATTTTTGGTACAGTTTTTTTTTTCCTCCCAGAAGTTTTGTTGATCCGATGAAATCATTCTCCTCAAACCAGTCGGATTTTGTCGCCTCTGAAGGGAAGCATATGACCTGACTGAGATCCCGGTATAATTTCAAAGTCACCTCTTCGTCGCGCAAGAAGTGGAAGCAAGATAGAGATAATTGTCATGAAGCGGTCGACTCGTAATCTTAGCCCGAAAATATATGAATCCGTCATTGACGCCGTATGGTTGCTCAATATATTGACTAAGTTTCCGTGCAAATGGAAATGCCGACTCCGCTACTACCGCCTCAACTCCAGGTTTACCCTTCCAAAAGAAGTATAATCGGCCCCTTACCCTCATTACTGACCGGGCTTCCCGCAAAAGAACAGCGATGTCTAGCCAATATCGAAAACAGTTCCCTTTGCACGATAACCAGTTCGTCGCTCGGGGTTTTCCGACCCTTACGAATTAATAAGGTGTCCGTACATTCCAAGAGGCGTATTTAAAAATGTTTTGGTTTTTCCCCTGCTATTGTGAACAGCAGATTGCTGGCTATTTGATAGATGAACACGGCATTTGTTTGGGTTTACCCTTTTCTAAACATTCCCGATTCTAGATGAGCAGTATTACCCCCAGGGGCTGCTCGCCGAAGCACTGTTGCTGTTTGGAACAACAATGCAGCGAACGTTAGAATGGGCCATCGTGCTGCATCACGAGTAGATTCATACTTTATGGCTTCCCAGCTGTCAAGCCTGCATAACGTCGTCATTCCCCATCGCCAATGGGCCTGAGGAAATATCTGCTCATGTTAAAAGACCATGCGTTAGCTTGTGTGACACGCCACATTATGTTCTCCCATAAATTTTCTAAGTCTGCGAAAAGCCGAAGCATGGGTTTTTAATAAGACTATCGAGTCTATCGACACCGAGTATGCACGAATGGCCACCGAGAAACATAAGGCAGGCCCTGCTACGCCGCTTGGATACAAACCCACGCGTTAATCTTTTACGTCCATGGAGCAAAAGCTTCCTGCCACGCCTTTGACTAGAGTTTGTTTTTTTCTTTTGCTGGGAGTCCTGAGCCCACCTTCTCTCCACACAAACTTGTTGGGGTCTACCGTTTAGTGACGAATAACCCGATTATGAACAGGTCGTCCAGGGATTACATCTCTTCGATGCGAGCCGGACATAATTGATATGTATATAATTATATATATATTATATATAATATGTATGTATATATAATATAGTATAATATATAATGGTGTGTGGTGGTGTGTGTTGTGTGTGTGTCTGTGTGTGTGATTTCGGCTCCGATCCATTAATACGAAATAGAAGTAGATCGCAATCGAAGAATATTTTTTTTCCATTGTTATTGTTGGTATTACTACCGTCCAGTCGATTATTATTATTATTATTATTATTATATATTATTAATTATTATTATTATTATTATTTACATTGGTAATATTATTATTTAAAACTTGTTTAAATGATAAAGATAGAATAAAACAGCTCATGAAATAATCGCAGAAATAAACGTTCATAATTTTTTAGAATAGAAGTAAGACGGATCGAAGCTACTATTGGCAAAGTTTTTGTTAGGTATTACTATCCTATCCACTGATTATTATTATTATTTTATTTATTTACTTATATATTTACTCCCTTTTGAGTTTCAACATCAGCATTAGGCTGATGGTCTTTCACTGGAGTCTCGATGACAGCAAAGTCCTCCTCATGTCTCAGGGACTCTTCTGAGTATTTGGCAATGCAGCAATGCAGTGTTCTGAAATGGTTTCAATCTTCCTCTGATATCCAAACTTTCAAAACCCCTTTTCTAATCGCTTTTGGGACTGGTTCCAAGTGCACCAAACACAATTGGTATCACTTTGTTCATTTTTATGTTTCATAATTTTTTCAGGTTCTCTGGCAGGTCCAGATCTTTGTCCATTTTTTTTTCATTTTCCTTTAGCTTCACACACTGTGATCTGCTGGCAATGCAAAATCCACCAGTTGACAAGTTTCTTTCTTTTTTGTTATCAACTAGTCTGGTCTTCTTGCTTGGGAGTAAGGTGATCCGTTTTTTATTTCAAAGTCCAGAGAATTGTATTGCGTTTTCGTTTTCTCAGAAACAGATTCTGGTTATGCGTATACCATTTTGTTGAAGGGTTCAAAATTTAATTTTTTGCACTAATTCCAGTGGATCACCTTCCAAACCAGTCGTGTCTAGTTTTTTGTATTCTCAGTTGTGCTGTTTGCTAATTCGCAGAGGTAATTGATTATTATTATTATTATTATTATTTATTGATTATTATTGATTATTATTTATTATTATTATTTTTACAAAGATTAGAGGATAAAGATGAAATTAAACAGCTTCATCGAATAAACGGTAAGAAATAAAAAGTTAAAATTCCGAGACCCACAACTAACTAAGAGTATTTACGGGGTTTCGTGGAGCTCTTATTCTCCGTAGTTGTTATTATTCGGACGAAGAAAGAAAACAACACGAATATAATTGCAGACATGTATTAATCAAAAAGTAACAAATTTTTATGGCAATTTGCTACGAGACTTAATCTAGAGTGCAATAAAAAGTTATTGCTGAATGTGCGCTAAAAGGTTTCTACTCGCTGTTTTGGAATGCTGTTAAGAGCTTTCGACAGGTCGGTTCTCGTTCCTCAGTCTTCTCTTAGTATGCTTTGTGACAGCCTTAGAAAGTTTGCTGATACATGCCTTTAGAAACTTGGTGGGGGGGGCCTTATTTGACGATGACTCCTCAGGTTGACAACTTCCAGACCAAGTTCAGCCTTTGTGATGGGAAGGAAGGTGAGAGCGCTTATTTTTAGCGTCTCTCTCGGTAACTGATCTGATAAGTAACACTGGCTTTGATTCTCCCCGCCAACTGGGTGTTGGCGATTCGCCCCCTAGTGGCATGGGGAGATAATTCACCTATCGAATTCGCGATACTACGACGTGTTTTGTGAAGAATTAAAAGAACTTCTGATATAAAAACGTAAAAAAAAACATGAAATAAAAAAAGATTTACTTAAAGCTGTATATATACGAGTAATATATAATCTATTATCTTACCATTTTAGTACCGTTAGTTTATCATTTTAAATATAAAATGCATGTACTGTAAGTTACAGTTACGAAAATTATCTCTATGGCGAAATTGTAAACAAAATACAAGCAAAAATGTACAATAAGGTTATGTAAAACAATCCTTCGATATATATCTATATATCTAACATATTCTCTCTCTCTCTCTCTCTCTCTCTATATATATATAGTATATATATATATATATATATATATTATATATATATATTAATATATTATTATGATTAAAGAACCAAATGATGTTAATTAACAGAATTAGTAAATCTCTGCATTTTCCTTCCAAAATTACACAAAGGTTACAAATTCGAGTATTTATATAAACTTATAAATTTAAAGTTCGATTTCTGAACATAAAATATCAATAATAAAAATAATTTCAGTGATAATATAAAACAATCCAACACAAAACATGAAAGAAGTAGAAGCATGAACATTTGCTTGATTTTAACAAAGAATAGTGAATCGAATAATGAATATATAGATTAAAAAAGTAAAAGTCATCCTTCCTTTATTCACTTTGTTTAAAAAACGTTAGATAACATAATTGCTTCTTGTATGTTATCAATACTTCGTTATTAAACCAAAGATTCAATTTTTAAACCATATCAATTAGCTCTTTTTAATTGTCTTATGTACATATTGCATCTCCCGCAAAATTTCACCGTTCTAAATCGGAACTCATGTCGTTCCGATCCCCACTAAAGGCCACCCACAACCGACATTTCACCACCCCATAAAATTGGCGCCACCCATGGTGAAAGCTAAACTAGAACACACAAACATACCGAGCCGAAATCATAATTAACTTTACACACTACTCAAGAAAAAGGAATTTAGACACCTTCTATAACATATTAGCATAAATC
Organism: Doryteuthis pealeii; assembly: GCA_023376005.1. Classification (NCBI taxonomy): domain Eukaryota; kingdom Metazoa; phylum Mollusca; class Cephalopoda; order Myopsida; family Loliginidae; genus Doryteuthis; species Doryteuthis pealeii. Next base: position 1,030,527 of record CM042145.1, on the reverse strand, counting down.
CTAAACATTTATTTTCTCTCACAGAGTTCAATTATAATCCATGACTGGTCAGCTTTATTCCCTCCGTCCGACATTCCGTGCTCCTCAAACTAGACAGCACGGCCTTTTTGCCACTTCTTGATTGTCTTCAATATATATATATATATATATTATATATATAATATATATATATATATTTTCAGCGATTATTTAAGGAAACTAATTAGGTATATCCACTAACTCCATCGTTCTCTGTTTCGTTCTTCCTCTGTCGGTCCGTTTGCCTGTATTTTTTAATCTCCGCTCTCTATCGTTTTTTCTCTATTTATAATTAATGTCTCGGTGTCACATTACTTTTTTTTCTTTTTCAATTTTCCATCTAATTTTTTTTCTGCATTAATTCGGGGCGAAATTAATTTTTTTTTTCCTTTTACCTGAACAATATTTCTAATATATAATACTAAGATTTTGTGAAACTAACGTGTAATTATCTCATTTATTCATTTGTGATTTTAATTTTTCCCTTGAATAATTAATTTATAATAAGAATGAAACTTTTTCCGCGGAAAAAGGTAAATGTTTATCATTGGGGGGCAAAACCGTTTCCCATAGCTATCAATCAGATAATTAGACAATTTTTCTTGGCATTTCGATTATCAAAAATAAATAAAGGTAAAATCATTCTTCATTTATTTTTAAATTAAATATTCGATGAAAACTTTCAGCCATCAATATGAAAACTGTTTTGTTTTTTTTCTGATTTAAACGAATAATGAATCAATTTTCGATTTAATTCTAAGTTGCGTGTCCTTCAGATTAAATATTTATTTCTATTGTGAGGTTTTTAACAAATCTAAGAAATATGTTTCTTTCACATTAGATATTCGGAAGTCTCATCTTTGAATAAAATTTATAGAAAAATGAACTTAAAGTGGACTATTTACACACGAGTGTCAGTCACGCAAAGACAGTGGGAATTCCATTTGTCCTATCTCTCCCCTCTCTCTCTTTCTCTCTTTCTCTTCTATATATATATATATATATATATATATATTATATATATATATATATAATATATATATATAATATATGTATGTGTGTGTGTGTGTGTGTGCATATATTATTAAATGAAAACCAAAAAAAGGCTAATTGCTAGAATAAGAAACATCATAATGACGAAATTGTTACCAGGATTAAGAAATAGATGAGGAATGTGCTAAAAATATATGTTCCCTTACCCCCTCTTCCCACCTCCCTTGGTAAAATTGTTCTAAGTGAGCATCAACCAATCGACAATGAAAATGGTTTGAGCCAACTAAAATTACCCGATGGAGAATCACTTGTAAATGGTTATATAAAGATCCTCGTCGTAGATTTAGCTCGGTAAATGCTGACATTTCATTATAATTGTGTTCTGTATCAGATTTATTTGAATATTCCTACTCACCTGAACATCATTAATAATGGATAGGGTTTTTAAGAGAACAACATAACATATGTTTCGTCTTATCAACCTTCCAGAGAGCACGTGCAAAAATGTTTGTCTGATTCTATGTCTATCAGTCTTTTTTCTGCATTAATTTTGTCCATCTTATTGTTTATTTCCTACTTTCCTTACCATTTCTCATCTATCATCTTCTCTCCCCCTCTAAAAAATGTCCTCACTTTAATGTTTGCGTTCAATCTTCTCTCCGTTCTTTTATATAATATTATAGGTTATTTCCTGTAGGAAAAACGCACCTAACTTCCTTTATAACAGCGACCATTTGTTTCACACTAGCGTTACTGATGGTTCATTCAATGAATTCACTCAGGTCTACCGGACTTTTCTAAGTATTCTAAGCCGATTTCAATTAATGGGTGTTGTCTAGATGGTCTCGAGTTCTTCCTTTGATTTCCAATTCCTGAAGTCACTTTTCTAAGCTTTCAGGGAAATTCACCACATGGCAACTAACTAATTGGTATCACTTTTACCCTCATGTTTCAAATAGCTTTTTTCATTCTCATAGCAAGGTCCAGGTATTTGTCTCTCTTCGTTTCCTTTCAATCTTCACCCTATGATCTGCGGAACTGCAAAATCTTCCAGCCATCCTAAAAGCTAAGAAAATTTTTTTTAGGAAAACAGGAAATCAGAGGAATAATTGAAGATCATCTAGACCAGCATTGGTTGAATATAGCAGGAAAATCAGGAGTGTACCTGGAGACCGAAGGCAGACGGGTTGTGTGTTTCAACTGTGACGCAAAATCGCGGTGAGAAGAGCAATATTCGTAGCTTCATCATATCACGTTGTGTGTGATAAAGAGTAGTCGTGAATCAATAAAATAATGGAAAGTGTAATAAGTAGATATAGAATATTAGATGGATGTTCTGCTGGAGGCTTCTGTGTTTTTGTGTATGCCAAGTGTGGTAATTGGTTTGTTTTTCTCTCCTGACTGAGGGATGAACGTTGGTGTCAAGACTAACTTTCACTGACTTGGAATTCGAAAAAAATGAAAATGCAAAAGCTAATATTGCTATATGTGCGCCATTGAAATAAAGCCCAGGAAGTGGCTATTGTAAATTAAGGGGATTAAAGTATCTGCCCTATGGCACCAGGGGAGAATACCCAATACGTGTAGATGGCGCTTAATGGAATACTTGTCTAGGATTATATGATAGTGTCTGATGAATTAACGACAGCAAGATGTCTAACCAGTTTCTCCCAAAACTAAGATGAACTGCAGCACATAGTGGCAGCAACGCCACATTAAGTTTGCAGTTGTATTTTTTTTAAATATGTTTCTTATCTTAATTTTTATCGAGTCCATCCTCATCTCATTTTTTATGCCAACCGTTTAATGTTAGGAAATATATGGTTCCCAGCAAAAAAGACGCATAGTGGATGACAATTATTTGTCGATTTGATTATATAGAAAGAAAGGTAGCCATTCTCAAGGATCAAATATCATCAAAATGATAACTCTCGCATTGCTCTGTATGCTAGTATAAATACATTACCCTGGTGAAGGTTCCCCATTTTTGTTACACATTTCCCCTGAAATGATTACTCTCTAATAATCAATTGTATATTTGTAATTATAATGAGCCACTCCTCTCGGTTTTTGTGACCCTGTAAGTTAGACAATATCAAATACGAGGTTAAATCAAACTCATCCGACTGCAGATTTTTTATAGGTGTATAATTAATTCTTACATGAATATTCTAAAGAGGGAGAGTGCAATTCTAACACCTATATGAACAAATCGTCAATATCGCGAGGAAGTATTAAATTTTAACGTGAAATTAGATTACGAAATTTCTACATCGCAATCATGTGTGTTAAAAAAAAAGCAAACTAATTCTAGTGAAATAAAGTACTCAGATTAAGCGATATTGTAATTCATGTGTTCATGGCATTTTTAACTCTATAAAACAAAGTAGAATATTACTTCTTGAAAGATCATAATCTAAAATCATGTTATTTACTAGTAAATGCTCTTGTGCATTTTCCTTTAACTATCTCCTCACATCGATATTGAAAAAGAAAGAAAATCCGTTGCACAAAACGTATACATATTGATAACATAATCACATTCCAAAAAAATATTTTAAATTAATTCCGATAATTTCCAAAAATTCCCCATCCTTAATTTTCTCTTCTAGCATTATTTCTGAATTCATCCTAATTCAATCTTAAATTGTCTAGCTTTTTACTGTTCGTGATTAGGTGATCAATTTCAAAGATTATATTAACTCATTGCAAGAAAAGTAAAATTGCTTAAATAGACTCATTTTTTGAATCTGCATCGACAATAAATTTCAAGTTAAATGAAATGCCTACCATAATTGAAAAATACCAAATTATTATTTTGAAGGTTTCAAATTAGATTATTCTTCATTCTTCTTTCTAGTAAATAGTAAAATTCAAATTTCTCCAATTCTCCTCCTTGTAATGTAATCTTTTACTATCTTTATAAATTTGTCACTCGTCTTGTGTGCCCTCTAATCTCAATATTTACACTCCAATTTCCATGTCCTACGCTAAGAGCGGTAGACCTGGGTACATGGTGTGTGATATTTTCAAACAAATTTTGCTTCCCTTGGATTTAAACTTCTAACCATCGAGACAATAATATCGATTTTGCTATCGGTATGAATAGACAAAATATGAATGTCATCTTTTAATGTATCATCAAACTCCTGAACTTACATTTCTCATTTGCTTTTAGTTGATTTCCCGTTTCTATTTTATAATTCATTTTAAACATTTTTGGAACTAATATGTAGTATTCTACATTTCTCCTGTGTTAAATTTTGATTCAAAAATATCTCCCAAATATAAAATTCATTTAGTTTAATCTCTTTCAATTTCCTCTGATAATAGTCCTAACAAATAGCTTTACATAATCAGTACATCATTATATGTCTAATTTTATATCATTTGTTAGAAACTATTATCAGAGGAAATGAAAAGAGATTAACTAAATGAATTTTCATATTTGGGAGATATTTTGAAATCAAAATTTAACACAGAGAATGTAGAATAATACATATTAGTTCCAAAAAATGTTTAAAATGAATATAAATAAGGAAACGGGAAAATCAAAAAAGCAAATGGAAATGTAATTCAGGAGTTTGATGATACATTAAAAGATGATTCATATTTTGTCTATTATACGCGATAGCAAATCGAATTATTGTCTCGATGGTTAGAAGTTTAATCCCAAGGAGATAATTTGTTTGAAAAATATCACACATGTACCCGGTCTACGCTCTAGCGATTAGACATGGAAATTGGAGTGTAATATTGAGATTAGAGGGCACACAAAGACGAGTGACAATTATAAAGATAGTAAAAGATTACAATTACAAGGAGAGATTGGAGAAATTTGAATTTACTATTTACTAGAAAAGAATGAGATAATCTAATTGAAACTTTCAAAATAATAATTTGGTATTTCTAATTATGGTAGGCATTTCATTTAAACTTGAAATTTATTGTCGATGCAGATTTCAAAAAATGAGTCTATTAATCAATTTTCTTTTCTTGCTAATAGAGTAATATATCTTTGAAATTGATCACCTAATCACGAACAGTAAAAGCGTAGACAATTTTAAGATTGAATAGGATGAATTCAGAAATAATGCTAAGAAGAGAAAATTAAGAGGGAATTTGGAAATTATCGGAATAATTTGTTAACATATTTTTTTGGAATGTGATTATGTTATCAATATTGTATACGTTTTGTGCAACGGTTTTCTTCTTTTCAATATCGATGTGAGGAGATAGTTAAAAGGGAAAAATGCACAAGGAGGCATTACTAGTAAATACATGATTTAGAATTATGATCTTTCAAGAAAGTAATATTCTACTTTGTTTTATAGAGTAAAAATGCATGAACACATGAATACAATATCGCTCTAATCTAGAGTTACTTTATTTCACTAGAATTAAGTTTGCTTTTTTTTCTAACACACATGGATTGGATGTAGAAATTTCGTAAATCTAATTTCACGTTAAAATTTAATACTTCCTCGCAGATATGACTATTTGTTCATATAGGTTGCTTAGATATGCACTCTCCCTCATTAGAATATTCATTTAAGAATTAATTATACACCTATAAAATCTTCAGTCGGATGAGTTTTGATTAAACCTCGTATTTGATATGTCTAACTTACATTGGTCACAAAACCGAGAGGAGTGGCTCATTATTAATACAAATATTACATATTGATATTAGAGTAATCATTCAGGGGGAAAATGGTGGGTAACAAAAATGGGACTTCACCAGGGTTAATGTATTTATACAGCTTATACAGAGCAATGCAGAGAGGTATCATTTGATGATATTTGATCCTTTGAGAGATGGTACCTTTCTTTTTATATAATCATAATCGACAAATAATTGTCATCCACTATGGTCTTTTTTGCTGGGAACCATATATTTCCTAACATTAACAGGTTGGCATAAAAAATGAAGATGAAGAGGACTCGATAAAAATTAAGATAAGAAACATATATTTAAAAAATACAACTTGCAAACTTAATGGCGTTTGCTGCCACTTATGTGCTGAGTTCCATCTTAGTTTGGGAGAAACTGGGTTAGACCTCTTGCTGTCGTAATCATCAACACTACATATAATCCTAGACAAGTATTCCATTAAGGCGCCATTTTACGTATTGGGTGATTCTCCCCCTGGTGCCAAGGGCAGATACTTAATCCCTAATTTTTACAATAGCACTTCTGGGCTTTATTTCAATAGCGCATATAGCACATATAGCTTTGCATTTCATTTTTCGAATTCAGTGAAGAGTTTGACATCATCCCTCAGTCAGAAAAAACCCTACACTTGGATAACAAAAACAAAAAGCTCAGCAGATCATTATTATTATTATTATTATTATTATTATTATTATTATCAGATTTTCACACAAGATTAAGCTGATAGTCTTTCACCGGATTTTGAGTGAAAACACGTCTCCTCGGGTCTCCAGGACACTCCTGAGTTTTCCTGCTAATATCAACAATGCTGTTGTCTAGATGATCTCAATTATTCCTCTGATTTCCTGTTTTCCTAAAAAAAATTTTCTTAGCTTTTAGGGATGGCTGGAAGATTTTGCAGTTCCAGCAGATCATAGGTGAAGATGAAAGGAAACGAAAAGATAGACAAATACCTGGACCTTGCTAGAGAATTGAAAAAAGCTATTGAACATGAGGGTAAAAGTGATACCAATTGTAGTTAGTGCATGTGTGAATTTCCCTGAAAGCTTAGAAAAGTGACTTCAGGAATTGGAAATCAAAGGAAGAATCGAGACCATCTAGACAACACCATTATTGAAATCGGCTAGAATACTTAGAAAAGTCCGGTAGACCTGAGGTGAATTGACATTGAATGACCATCAGCTAACGCTAGTGTGAAAAAGGTCGCTTTTATAAAGGGAAGTGTAGGTGCAGTTTTTCCTACAGGAAATAAAATAATATTATATAAAGAACGGAGCAGAAGATTGAACGAAACAATAAAGGTGAGACATTTTAGAGGGAGGGAGAGAAAGACTGATAGATGAGAAATGGTAAGGAAAGTAGGAGAATAGAACAATAAGATGGACAAATTAATGCAGAAAAAAAGACTGATAGACATAGAATCAGACAAACATTTGCACGTGCTCTCTGGAGGTTGATAAGACGAAACATTTGGTTATGTTGTTCTCTTAAAAACCTATCTCATTATTAATGATGTCAAGGTGAGTAAGGAATATCAAATAATCTGATAAGAACACAATTAAATGAAATGTCAGCAATTTACCCGAGTAAATCTACGACGAGGATCTTATATAACCTTTACAAGTGATTTCTCCATCGGGTAATTTTAGTTGGCTCAACCATTTTCATTGTCGATTGGTTTGATTTCTCACTTAGAAATACCAAGGAGTGGAAGAGGGGGTAAGGGGAACATATTTTTAGCACATTCCTCATCTATTTCTTAATCGATAACAATTCGTTCATTATGATGTTCTTTTATTCTAGCAATAGCCTTTTTTTGGTTTTCATTTAAAATATATGCACACACACACACACACACAACATATATATATATATATATATATATATATATATATATATATATATATATATTATATATATATATAAGAGAGAGAGAGAGAGAGAGAGAGAGGGGAGAGATAGAGACAATGAATTCCCACTGTCTTTTGCGTGACTGACACTCGTGTGTAAATATCCACTTATAAGTTCATTTTCTATAAATTTTATTCAAAGATGAAGACTTCCAGAATATCTAATGTGAAGAACATATTTTCTTAGATTTGTTAAAAACCTCACAATAGAAATAAAATATTTGAATCCTGAAGACACGCAACTTAGAATTAATCGAAATTGAATTCATTATTCCGTTTAAATCAGAAAAAAAACAAAACAGTTTTTCATATTGATGGCTGAAAGTTTTCATCGAAATATTTAATTTAAAAAATAAATTGAAGAATGATTTTTACCTTTATTATATTTTTTGATAATCCGAAATGCCAAGAAAATTCTAATTTATCCTGATTGATAGCTATGAACGTTGCCAATGATAAACAATTTACCTTTTCCGCGAAAAAGTTCATTGCTATTATAAATAATTATTTCAAGGGAAAAATTAAAATCACAAATGAATAAATGAGATATTACACGTTATTCACAAAATCTTAGTCTTATATATTAGAAATATTGTTCAGGGTAAAAGGAAAAAAAAATTAATTCGCCCCGAATTAATGCAGAAAAATTAGATGGAAAATTGAAAAAGAAAAAAATATAATGTGACACCGAGGACATTAATTATAAATAGAGAAAAAACAGATAGAGAGGGAGATTAAAAAATACAGGCAAACGGACCGACAGAGGAAGAACGAAACAGAGAACGATGGAGTGTAGTTGGATATACCTAATTAGTTTCCTTAAATAATCGCTGAATATATATATATATATATATATATATAATATATATATATATATATATTGAAGACAATCAAGAAGTGGCAAAAGGCGTGCTGTCTAGTTTGAGGAGCACGAATGTCGGACGGAGTGGAACTAAGCTGACAGTATTGATTATAATTGAACTTCTGTGAGAGAAAATTAATGTTAGGATTTATGCTAATATGTTATAGAGGTGTCTAATCCTTTTTCTTGTAGTAGTGTGTAAAGTTAATTATTGATTTCGGCTCGGTATGTTTGTGTGTCTAGTTAGCTTTCACCATGGTGGCGCCATTTTATGGGTTGGTGAAATGTCGTTGTGGGTGGCCTTTAGTGGGGATCGAACGAATGAGTTCGATTTAGGAACGGTGAAATTTTGCGGGAGATTGCTAATTATGTACATAAGACATTAAAAAAGAGCTAATTTGATATGGTTAAAATTGAATCTTTGGTTTTAAAAATAACGAAGTATTTGATATACATAACAAGAAGCAATTTATTTATCTAACGTTTTTTAAAAAAGTGAAAAAGGAAGTGATGACTTTTACTTTTTAATCTATATATTCATTATTCGATTCATATTCTTTGTTAATCAAGCAAATGTATGCTTACTACTTCTTTCATGTTTTGTGTTGAGATTGTTTTATTTAGTCACTGAATATTTTTATTATTGATATTTTGTTCAGAAATCGAACTTAAATTTTATAAGTTTATATAATTACCTCGAATTTGTAACCTTTGTGTAGATTTTGGAGGAAATGCAGAGATTTACTAATTCTGTTATTAACTATTCATTTGGTTCTTTAATCATATATATATATATATATATATATATATATATATATATATTATATATAATATATATATATAGAGAGAGAGAGAGAGAGAGAGAGAGATAGTTAGATATATAGATATATATCGAGGGATGTTTTACATACACCGTTATGTACATTTTTGCTTGTATTTGTTTACAATTTCGCATAGAGATAATTTCGTAACTGTAACTTACAGTACATGCATTTTATATTTAAATGATAAACTAACGGTTACTAAAATTGGTAAGATAAATAGATTATATATTACTCTATATATACACTTAAGTAAATCTTTCTTTTATTCATGTTTTTATTTTACGTTTTATATTCAGAAGTTTCTTTAATTCATTCGTAGTATCGGAAATTCGATAGTGAATTATCTCCCCATGCCACTAGGGGGCGAATCGCCAACACCAGGTTGGCGGGAGAATCAAAGCCAGTTACTTATCAGGGATCAGTTACCGAGGAGAGACGCTAAAATAAGCGCTCTCACCACCTTGCCCATCAAAAGGGCTGAACTTGTCTGGAGATTGTCAACCTGAGGAGTCACGTCAAATAAGCGCCCCCCACCACCAAAGTTTCTAAGGCATTGTATCAGCAAACTTTCTAAGGCTGTCACAATAGCATACTAAGAGAAGACTGAGGAACGAGAACCGACCTGTCGAAGCGTCTTAACAGCATTCCAAAACCAGCGAGTAGAACACCTTTCTAGCGCACTTCAGCAATAACTTTTTATTGCACTCTCAGATAAGTCTCGTAGCAAATGCCATAAAAATTTGTACTTTTTGATAATACATGTCTGCAATTTATATTCGTGTTTGTTTCTTTCTTTCGTCCGAATAATAACAACTACGGAGAATAAGAGCTCCAACGAAACCCCGTAAATACTCTTAGTAGTTGTGGCGTCTCGAATTTTAACTTTTATTTCTACCGTTTATTCATGAGCTGTTTATTTTATCTTTATCCTCTAATCTTTTAAAAATAATAATAATAATAATAATAATAATAATAATAATAATAATAATAATAATAATAATAATACTCTGCGAATGTAGCAAACTAGCACAACGAGAATACAAAACTAGACACGACTGGGTTGGGAAGGTGATCCACTGGGAATTATGCAAAAAATTAAATTTTGACCCTTCAACAAAATGGTATATGCATAAACCAGAATCTGTTCTTGAGAACGAAACGCATACAATTCTCTGGGACTTTGAAAAAAAACGGATCACCTTATCCCAGCAAGAAGACCAGACCTAGTGTTGATAACAAAAAGAAAGAACTTGTCAACTGGTGGATTTTGCAGTGCCAGCAGATCACAGTGTGAAGCTAAAGGAAAATGAAAAAAATGGACAAAGATCTGGACCTTGCCAGAGAACTGAAAAAATTATGAAACATAAAAATGAAAGTGATACCAATTGTGGTTGGTGCACTTGGAACAGTCCCAAAAGGATTAGAAAAGGGTTTGAAAGTTTGGATATCAGAGGAAGGATTGAAACCATTCAGAACACTGCATTGCTGCAATCTGCCAGAATACTCAGAAGAGTCCTGGAGACATGAGGAGACTTGCTGTCACTCAGACTCCAGTGAAAGACCATCAGCTAATGCTGATGTGAAAACTCAAAAGGAGTAAATATAATAATAATAAATAATAATAATAATAATAATCGTGATAGGGATAGTAATACCTACAAAAACTTTGCCAATAGTAGTCTTCGATCCGTCTACTTCTACTTCGTATAATAAATTATGACGTTTATTTCTGCCGGTTATTCATGAGCTGTTTATTCTATCTTTATCATTTAAACAGTTTAAAATAATAATATACCAATGTAATAATAATAATAATAATAATAATAATAATAATAATAATAATAATAATAATAATGACTGGGGTAGTAATACCAAATAACAATGAAAAAAATATTCTTCGATGCGTCTACTTCTATTTCGTATAATGGATTTCGAGCCGAAATCAACACACAGACCACACACACACACACACACCACACACATATATAATATATATATATATATATATATACATACATATATATATATATATATATATATATATATATATTATGTCCGGTCGCTCGAAGAGATGTAATCCTGTACGACCTGTTTCATAATCGGGTTATTGGTCACTAAACCGGTAGCCCCAACAAGTTTGTGTGGAGAGAAGGGTGGCTAGACTCCCAGCAAAAGAAAAAACAAAACCTGTCAAAGGGTGGAGGAAGCTTTTTGCTCAATGGGGACGTAAAAGTACGTGGGTTTGTATCCAAGCGCGTAGCAGGCCTGCCTATGTTTCTCGGTGGCATTCGTGCTACTCGGTGTGATAGACTCGTAGCTCTTATTAAACCATGCTTCGGCTTTTCGCAGACTTAGGAAATAGAGAACATAATGTGCGTGTCACACAAGCTAACAGCATGGTCTTTTAAATGAGCAGATATTTCCTCAGGTCCCATGGCGATGGGGGAATGACGACGTATGCAGGCTTGACAGGCTGGAAGCATAAAGTCATGAATCTACTCGTGATGCAGCACGTGGCCCATCTAACGTCGCTGCATTGTTGTCCAAACAGCAACGTGCTTCGGCGAGCAGCCCCTGGGGGTAATACTGCTCATCTAGAAATCTGGGAATGTTTAGAAAAGGTAACCCAAACAAATGCCTGTTCATCTATCAAACTAGCCAGCAATCTGCTGTTCACAATAGCAGGGGAAAAACCAAACATTTTTAAATACGCCTCTTGGAATGTACGGACCCTTATTAATCGTAAGGGGTCGGAAAACCCCGAGCGACGAACTGGTATCGTGGCAAAGGAACTGTTTCGATATTGGGTAGACATCGCTGTTCTTGCGGAAGCCCGGTTCAGTAATGAGGTAAGGGCCGATTATACTTTCTTTTGGAAGGGTAAACCTGGAGTTGAGGCGTGAGTAGGCGGAGTCGGCCATTTGCCATTTGCACGGAACTAGTCAATCATATTGAGCAACCATACGGCGTCAATGACAGGATCATATATTTTCGGGCTAAATTACCGGTCAACCGCTTCATGACAATTATCTCTATCTATGCTTCCACTCTTGGCAGCGACGAAGAGGTGACTTTGAAATTATACCGGGATCTCAGATCAGTCATATGCTCCCTTCCAGAAGGCGACAAAATCCGACTGGTTTGAGGAGAATGATCATCGGATCAACAAACTTCTGGAGGAAAAAAAACTGTACCAAAAATATCTCGATGCATCTGCTAAAGACCGTGAATCTTCACGGCAGAATTTTAGAAGTGCAAAATCATCATCACAACGCAGCTTACGAAGGATGAGAAACCAGTGGTAGCTGGACATTTCCAAGTGAACCCAGAAGATCTACAATAGCAAGGACTCTAAAACGCTGTACCACTTAATCAGACAGGTGTTTGTACCACAATTATCGTCAATGGTACCTCTCAAGTCGAAGAACGGGTCCCATCTCTATCAGAGGTCCGTTTAATAATAATGATAATAATAATAATAATAATATATATATATATATATATATATATATATATATATATATTATATATATATATATATAAACATTATATTTGATACATTCGAACAGGGGCAAAATAATTTACTCGACGGTTTCTTAATTTTAAAACGCTTGAAACCTTATTCACTTGTGTAGAGAATATTTCTCGAGAAAAGAATAAAAATTGCACAGGAAAAACTTATAGACCTCTACATACACACAGATCCTCACATATATGTATATACACACACAAACACACAAACAAACAAAACACTTAATATCTGAAAGAATGGATGGATTTGTTCACCCATTTAAAAGATGGCAGAGAGAATATAAACATTGGGTGTAGGCAATGGAAGGTAACTTGAACGATTTGGAAGCACCTACGTTGAAGTGACCGTTGCGTGCCTCCCAAACACCGGACATCATCCATCAATTCAGCTGAACAGATTCAAACCTACCTGGGGGCCAAAAGTTCCCAGACTGAAGCCGTCGGCCAAGTTTACTATCGGCACTCGTGTGAAAAATATCACGAGAAAACAGAGAGGTTTTCTTCACCTATTATAATTAATTGTAAATCGAAGTCTGCTCCGAACAGTTTGTGTAGGGGGTGAGCGATAATGAAGAAAATGCTGCCGAAAACTTTCAGACACACAGTAGAACACTGAAAATCTGGGCGCCGGAAATTTACCGAACATATTTGTTCATTGATCGCGGATAATAAATTGTTAGCAGCGATCAGTTGGTGCCCGAGTGAACGTGATCGATGAATAAGGCATGAAATTTATTTAATTAACTATTTGGGAAACGACTCAATTTCGCCTGTCATAATTTGATTATGATCACGGAAGCCGGCGACCCTGAAGTAGGAAGAGGAAATTAATTAATCACATTGGTTTTTTTCGTTTGTTTTTCACTTGACAAGTATCAGCTTTGAGAATTGAAATTTATACTTGATCAATTATTCACAACTTTCTCAAAGCAAAAGGATCTACTCGGTCTGACTGAATAAAATTAATCTTGAAAAAATCGGTTACTTCACACTGTCTATTATTAAGTCAATTTTACATTTTTGGTCGATAGATTTTGGCCCTTATGTCGATGGTCTAAAAAAACAAACAGAAGGCAGCCAGTAACAATATAAAAAGAGGAAATCATTTTATAGAAAAGAATACTGATTTTTCAAACTTAAAAACTGGTTTAAGTATCCAATACATTGTAACAGTTTCAGAGGGTAACAAGAGAATTTGAAACACATATTTTTAAATAACACACACACACACACAACAAATATGTATAGACACACGCACATACACACACACAACACACACAAACACATACACATACACACACACATATATATATATGTGTGTGTATGTGTGTGTGTATGAATCTTTGTTGTGTAAGTGTGCGTGTGTGTGTTATTTAAAAATATGTGTTTCAAATTCTCTTGTTCCCCTCTGAAACTGTTACAATGTATTGGATACTTAAACCAGTTTTTAAGTTTGAAAAATCAGTATTCCAAAAAGATGTCCAGAAAATTAGAAAGGATCGAACAAAAACTTGTCCGACAAGAATTGTCAGTACAGTTTAACACTAATATATATATATATATATATATATATATATATATATATATATATATATATGAAGCTCGGCTATATATTTTGGTGATGGGGATCATTCTATGTAAGGTTCAACTGTAATGATACAGGTCATTGATAGTGAGAGCTTAATGTATCTCGTACCAGTTTGGGGATGGACAGAGCATTATTGTGAATAAATGAGGGAAAATACTTAAATTAGCTACATGTATTAATTTGATGATGCTGGTGGTGATGGTATTTCCATTGATATTAATATTCACATTGATGACAATGGTAATTATAAGCTGATATCAGGTGTAACCGATAGGAGAGTGTTGTTAGCTAGTGTACAAATGTACTAATAACAACTATTTCTAAGATCTGAAAATCTTAATATAGTGTTGTACGCTAGTATATAAGGTATCAGTAAGGCTATAATGAGGGTAATTGCTGATGTGTTGGTATTAATGGTGATTTTGGTCATGCAAATCCATAATACTAATCATTCTTTTCAGACTATTTTTCCCTATCCACCCGTGGATTTCTCCTAATTATTTTTTATATCTATTTTTAGGTCAGCATTTAAGAATCAATTAATTCCATGTATTTGTCTATCAACGGGAATACCATTAGCGCCAGCCAAAACACCCCTACTCACAAAAGATATTTAAGCCCAAAATAATCCAAATATAAATTCAGTAAAAACCATATTTTTGCTGTCTGATGATGCGATCTGCAGTTAAAATAAATTGTTATATAAAGCAAATTCAAAGCTTTTTCCTTCATTCATTCACTATATATATATTTACGTGAGTACATTGGAAGCGAATTAATTCACGAAAGGAATGCAGGGAAGAACGTAATCAGGGAGTTCAGAATTTGAACACGACGATAACTATTACGGTAATCTTGTCTTTCACAGATTACAAAAAATAAGGAGTTGAGTTTTAGATGACAAGGGAAACATACATATATTTTGGGGCCTAATACAGCTAAGATATTTAAGAGAGTGGACCGTTCGTCCATCGACTGATCCTGTTGATGAGACCGGTCCAAAAGTAGATATTAAATGTAAATGGGTTTTTGTAAGAAAGCGTTTTTCTGTTCATTGATCACCGAGATCAAGGGACAAACTCATCATAACGACAATCTTTTAAAGATCACCCAATGTAATACTGAGCCGATTTTATTGGTGCGTTTCTATTCGTCATTTCATAAGGAGTAGAAATTCTTCATACCATCTTTATTTCCTTTGAATTTTCCGAAAAGAAACTTATAAATGTTAAATCCCTCTAATCAACTCGTTTGTAACTCAACACCAACTGAATTGAAGTAATCTTACCAACTCTTCAAATCTGTATCTTCTGTCACGTGACAAACCCTCATCTTATCTGTGTTTGACCTGTCAACCTGAATACTGTTTTCAATCACCATAAGGGAAGGGACACCTCAAGCCTCTAGCCTTTCAACAGCTGTGGAACTCGGGTTCACATCCGTTCATATTAGAAAATTACAACAGATCATAATCACCAATCCCCCTGAGGAAAATAAGAAAACTCTCTTTTTGATAAATACAAAAACGATAATTTCAACATTCAATATTTATGTGGTAAAAGAAAAACTTTTTCTCTGAGTAGAACATCGCTCTAGATAAGTTGTCAATACGTAAGAATCGACATTGAGACAGTTGAACTGGATTTTAAAGCACGCCATTTACCCGCTTGATGACTCATCTGACTTACTTTACATCCACCATACTGCATCCTATGGTCCAACTGTAAACTTCAAAAGGTAGATAGCAGTGCTAGACCTTTTCATTTGGACCGCAGGGCGGTTATTCAATCTATTTGCACCTAACCTCTTTCGACAGGTCTTTCCACGATCCCTTACCTGGAAACGCGCTGGATGGGTAATATACTTACGCTTTTTGACACTCCTCATACCCCTTCCAATATATTGAACAATTGTTCAGGTTTTAACCGATAAGATGACGAATGATTAACGAAAAATGCACTGGGAATTGAAAAGGAGCAGAATCTGTTGGAAGATTGTTAAAATTAAACAAATCAAGATGTGTAATAAAATATAAATGGCTGATAGGGATGGATATCAAAAGAAAGAGAGAGAGAGAGAGAGAGAAAGAGGGAGAGGGAGAGACGGGAGGGGGAAAAGAGGGAGGGGCGGAGGTAAAAGTGATTGATATTTCTTATCATTATTTATACTCTCCAATCTTCCAGTTAACTTGCACACCACAAACCTAACAAGATGTCACTGCTGGTTGTGGTGGGAGAATATTCATAATCTGCTTGGGACCGTTTCCATCCATCATCTCTAAGATGCGGATATCATGGGAAAACTCTACGGTAGATGTTACAAATATGTTCAGGTTAAAAGTTACCTGGAAGTGAATTAATTTCTAGTTTTCGCAAAATATCAGAAAAGTAGTCCAAAATTTTGATTAACAAAATTGCGACGTTTTTGGACAATTCTTAGGACATTTTCCACTCCTCATTTCGCCATAAAAGTCATGCATTCTAATGATATGCTCTGTCCACGTTATCTATTAATCAATGATGAGCTTTTCTAACTATTGTGTGTCTGGTAAACAACTCAGTGATCTAAATTGTTCGTTTCGTAGACATTTGGATTGAACATTTTCAAAACATGATAAACTATATAGTTTAAATATATTTATAGACCGATATTTCACTAAAAATCTATTAATAATTACTTCAGATTTTTATAAATTGTAGTTAGTCATTCGTAAAATAATCATTAACTTCATATGGAAAAAAGGATTTAAAAATATAAGAATAGGGTAATTTGAATGACAATCTTGAATGGCTTGTGTTTGTTTGTTTTTTTTGGGGTGGGGGGCGTGTAGAGCCCGTCCCGCAATATGAAAGCCCAGTGTTTTATCCGTAATAAATAACAATAATTTAGGGGCTTTGCTAGAGTTTAACTTACTATTTTGCAATAGCTTGGAGAGAAGGGAAGAAGGATTCAGGCTTTTCAAATCGCAAAATTAAATTCAGGCAACCACTTCCTGGATTTGGACTTGGATTTCCTCCGATAATAGCCATTATGCCATCGTGTTTCTAGAAAATTACTAAAAGCATTGCTCACATGATATAAAATCAACCAACCAGCCATGCAAACAAACAAACTATATGAAAATAATGAAATAAAGAATATTTTGTTAGCGTTGGCTCAGATTATATACAATAAGTTATAATGTAATTAAGTACTGGCGTTTTTTTTGTTTTTTTTCTTTTCCAATATGCGCATTATATATATATATATATATATATATATATATATATATATATATATATATATATATAAAGAAATCTATTATATAACATAATTTATTTTCCCATTATATCTGCATTTCCCTATATATTTCCAAGCTGGTATACAGGTGATACGTAGTAAAGGTGATTCCTCTTTAACCTCGTGCAAATTTGAACTCGAATATCTGTTGCAATTAATTTTCTTTTTAGGTAGAAGACAGCTGAGCCCTTAAGCTGTTGATACGACTCACAGATTTTATGTAGTGGGGAGAAATGAAACAGTATTAAACGTTCTATTCAAATCTGACTTCAGTATTACAAGAGTGGTTACTTGAAAGAAAATCCACATATTTAAAAAGTCCTATGGCCCTATAATGGCCATATGATTTCTTTTATAATTAAGGATTAAAAATATGCTCCATATATGAATAGCGTCGTGTAGGATTCGAAAACTATACTCAATTTATCGAGAAGTATCTTTAATCTTTTAGCTTTTAGATAGTTTGAAATATATTTCTGATGTAATGAATATGTAAATACCTTGGTACCCCCTCACTATAATCTGATTAGACAGTGTCATGTATAAATATTCGACACTGTGGTGGTACAAGCGCCTAATCCTACCAGCCTAAGCCTAATCCTACCAGCCTAAGCTTACACGCCAGACTACCACACGACTGCTGGTAAGAGGTACTACTATTCGACGTACCAGCTACTACTGCTATAATATACCAAATACCAACTTCATAATATATCCCTTAACCCGGATATATCAATTTCAAATATATTTGCTGGCAAAATAGCCTGTGGTCTATTTTATTAGGACCACTAAAATAAGCCTAAAAGTAAGTTTATTTTACTGGAACGGGCTAATTAGCCTATTCGAAAAATCTATATAAAATTACAGAATTACATTGTTTTATTTATAAATAAATGTAAATAAAATAAATAAGAACCTTAATCTTCTTAAATGAAGATATTTTCAGTCGTATGGTATCGCAAACAAATCTAAGCACCTGCGCATGCGTAAAACTGACGTAGTTTTTCGTACCGGATCGGGTGTCTGGTAAACAACTCAGTGATCTAAATTGTTGGTTTCGTAGACATTTAGTTATAGCAAAAAAGTACAACCTTATTTTTGTGTCTATTCTCAATAAAATCCAAATTATTTTAACAGTTTTGGAAAACTTGAAATTGACGAAATAATGTTATCCTGTGATTCCTTTCAACAATCCAACCTGAGCTCAATGGGTGACCAAACGGGTCATGTTTTTTTCTTGTTAGTTTACAAATTACAGTTATTTAATTGAAACTACTCTTGACAATTTTCAAAACAATGGAAAAATCTGAATTTCGTGAGAAATACTGTTCAAGCGAAGCAATGGCTTGATAAGTGTTATTCGGACTCTGCTCCGTTGGAAACAACGGTTAAGAGGTCGTACAGACATAAATGATACTGAACGCCCAGGTCGCCCAAATTCGGCAGTTGTCCCGGCAAACACCAAAAAATTCCACAAACTCGTTTTGGCCGATCGTAAATTGAAGTTGTGTAAGATAGCAGAGGAGTTAAAGATATCAGAAGGCAGTGTATTCACCATTTGGCATGAACATTTGTCAATGAGAAAGTTGTGTTCAAAGTGGGTGCCGTGTTTTTTTCACAATCGATTAAAAAAAAACGCGTCGACGATTCAGAGCGTTTTTTGCAACTGTTTCAATGCGAAAAAAGAAGTTTTTTTGTGTAAATATGTGACAATGGATGAGAACTACTTCACTCCGGAGTCAAATCGGCAGTCAGCTGAATGGACAGCAACAGGTGAAAGCCGTCCAAAGCAACCAAAGATGCAAACATCAGCAGGCAAGGTCTCCGAATTTGGGAATACACAAGGTTCATCAATTACATTGAGAAAGGAAGAGCCATCAATAGCGAATATTATATAGCATTATTGGTGCGTTTTAAGGAAACAATCGCCAAAAAACGGTCACAAATGAAGAAGAAAAAAATGCTCTTTCACCAAGACAATGCACCGTGTTACAAGTCGATCGCAACGATGGCAAAACTACATGAATTGCACTTCGAATTGCTTCCGCACCCACCCTATTCTCCAGATCTGGCTCCCAGTGATTACTGACTGTTTGCAGACCTCAAAATAATGCTCCAGGAAAAGAGATGTGACTCCACTGTAGAAGTGATATCGGAAACTGAGGCGTATTTTGAGGCCACAAACAAAAAAAGGCATCGAACTATTAGAGAAGCTTTGAAATCAGTGTATCACCCAAGAAGGAAACTATGTTTTTGAATAAAGTCAAATCTTGCCTAAAAGTTGTTTTATTAGTTAGGCCCATGAATTATGGAGGGATTATTGACTGAATATAAATAATTCTTCAAAGTTAATGGAAGCGGCAATTCGAATTAAAATCCTAGGTGAACATATATTTGTTCAATTTGCGCTAATGCCCTTGGGAAATGTATGAATTAATCTGTACTCCCACCAGCTATGGGTAAATAATAAGGCAGACAGGGTTGATTAGCTTCGGTTATGCAACAAAGTCTAGCAGAAAAAAATCTCTGAATTCAAACCCGTTGTACCACACTTGAAAAAGATTGGGTGTTAGATCCAGATCTTTACAAAAAGTCTAGATAAATTCATATGCTTGACGCACACACAAACACACACTGAGTTGTTGCTTTTTTTATTTGGGGGAAACTTAAAATCATCATAGGAACAGGTGAGCCACTGCAGAAATATTCATTTTGTCGGTGGGGTTTAGAATAGGCTAAGTATATCTTCTACAGAGGAGTAAGACATACCCATAAAGAAGTATCCTAGGTATGACACTAAACTATGTCTAATGTTCAGGCTCCAATTCTGGAGTTCTGGGTATTGTTGAGTACTCCTTAAATGCCATTAATACCAGGTCCACTCTGACCCGGAATGATAGCGCCTGTTAGGAACCTATCTATGCGTAAAATCTACAAATATAAAGGAATGTCGTGGTACATGCCTATCGTTTTATAGCTCCGAAAAGATATGTCATTCAGATTGAAATCTCGCATACACCTTATTTCGATTATAATTAAGAAAGTCAAAATTTAGGTATTGATTAACGATTAAGTGATATTTAAATAATTAAACAAATATCAATCAATTTGCGGAACAATTCCCAGTTCTTCATAAGTAAGTACAAAAATCCGCTGTAGTTTAACCCACTCCTCCTATCACTAAATTCGTCTAAGTCAATATAGTTCGCCATACACTGCCTTGAGTTTCAGATTTTTTATGGCAGCTCCCCGGTATTATTCATTATCTGTGGCACAAAACTTTTTCGCTTGATTCCAGGGTGGGGTACATTAACGCCCTCCCCCGGCAAAACCTAGACAGGACTGGACTCATTGTCCGGTGGGTTAGCCCCCCTCTCCCTCGAAAAGGGAATGCCGAGGGAATTTTATGCAATTTTTAGATCCGACTTGAGACGACCATATTAAATAATCTTGACACATTTGGCTTGGCGGGTAGTCAAATATCCAGTCGAGGATCCTTTACAACTGAATACCGAGTTTGATCGTTACTAGATGCCTCATACTTGTGACACTTCTTGCCTGTGGCGAACAGTTTGAGTAAATACCAACTCTGCTTTCAGTAACCGTTAGACAATTTTGTCAAGCACACGTTATTTCTACCACTATATTTAAAACTCACACATTCCATCAGCAAAATTTCAATAATACTTTTTCGAAAATTACTGTTTTGTAATTTAGAACGAATTCTAAAAATAACTTTTTTTTGAGAACTAAAAAGTTTAAAGAATAAATAAAGACTTATTTCTTAGAACAAAATATATTGATTTTTAGCACTGGCTAATTTCAACGTCATTTTTTTCAAGATCCTGAATGAGAATTTTGCTATGATAAACCCGGTATCCTTCGTAATTCTGAATGACTTTGCAAGAGATTCTAGAAATTATGACGGGCTCACAATTTCAAATACAATAAGCTAAAAAATTGTTTTTGTTTGAGGTGGAGTACCATAGAATAGATTGTCCAGCTCGATATGCCATATGTGAAAAAAGGTTCTAAATGGATAGAGCTTGTACGTCTGGAATAACAAATTCCACCGTATTTTCTACCAATATAGCAGTAAGTAATTCGATAGTACCGAGTGGACCTTCATACACTGCGAAAATTACAACTATAACTATATTAAGTGATATAAATAAATAATTAAAAATCAATGGAAATAATTCTTGATACAGTCTCTCACCTTTCCCTTTATATAGGGTTTCCTTTTTTGAAATAATATTCTAAATGTAAACAAAAATAATTCCTAAAATAAACGAGCATTGTAATATATGAATTCTTAGCGATCTTTTTTTAAAAATTTGATAAGAAGGTGTTAACTTATTTTCCTCTTAGCCACTCTCTTACTCCTGTTTTCTCCCTTTCTCTCCCACATAATATATATATATATATATATATATATATATATATATATATATATATATATATCGATAGAGAGAGAGAGAGAGAGAGAGAGAGAGAGAGAGAGAGAGAGAGATAGAGAGAGAGAGAGGGGGGATAGAATTTTTCGTATTCAATGGGTCCTCTAGTCATAAAATAACATGGGTTTACATACGAGTTACTCTATGTAATACATCTTGCCTGGATATTATTGTTATTTCTTAATTGTAGTAAAATTATAAAAAAAGGGTCCATTATTTACTTCAGACCTTGCTTTAGGGCTTTGAATGATGATAGCTTGAAAGAAAACATGCCAGTCATGCTATGGAAAACAAGTGATTTTTTCACTTTTATTTTATTTCTATAAAGTCTGAATAAAACAATATATGAATGAAAAATTACTTATATCTATACTAAATTGTACGAATATGAAGAAAATGTTTAATAAATTCAATAAACTTTTATATCCGTTACTCAGCACTAAATCTAGATCTGTTTAGACATTAAACGTATTCGATTAGACAAAAACATCTTAAGAATCAAGATAAAACGTAAAATATGAATGTATAATAAAACCAAATTCGCTACCTCACATCTAGGCCTAAAATAAACCTAAACGTGTTGATATGCCGTTAAATCCAGTCAGTGATAAATTCATCAATCGGGGACACCGTCTAGTAAGCCGACCCACAACGTTGTACCTATCAGCACGAAATCTGTTCAAACGTTTTTCCAAGTAATATTTTGAGAAGTTTGTTCAACATTAATGCATGCATTATTTTGTGCAGGCATGTAGATAACTTTACATTTTTACATTGTTCTTTTTTTAAAGCAATATTTTACTGAAATGCATATCATATATCCAACAACTTTATTAACATCCTGGCAGGCTCATACGATTATTTCCCTTGGGATATGTTCTAAAAGTGAGGATGGTTTGGCGGTATTCTTTTCACTCAGTAAACAATCTGTGAATACATACGTCCCTCCAGAAAGAAAATATTCCATCGCAATGTAAATGCCTCAACACAAGGAACTTTCTTTTTCTTTTTTCTATAACCAAATGCAATACGAAAGCAGCACCTTGCGGAAGCAGCACCTTGTGATAGAAGTAAGTTGCGTTGCTGTTGACGATGGCTGTCTTTAAACGATTTCTGTTCAGAACGTGTTCGCAACACCTGCACATATATTGCAGCAACTTTTATACTCAGTAATGCGCTCGTAAAACTATTCATTCTTCATTAAATTTCTTCAGTTGGAATCATTTACATTTTATTTTCCATCACAAAGCATAAATCCCTAGTAGAAGTAATCATCCAAAGAGGTATTTTCCAACGAGACTCGCTCTCACCACTACGATTCATTATAGCAATGATGTCACTCTACATACTTAGAAAATGTATCGGGTGTTACAAATTTACTAACTTGCAGGAAAGAATGAACCACCCTTTGTAAATGGATGATATAAAAAAAAATATTGTGAAAAATGAAAAATAACTAGAAACCCTGGTAGAAATAATTAGAATATACAGCCAAGATATAGGAATTCGAAATTGAAAAATGTGCCATGTTAGTGATAATAAAATGGGGTATAGAAAACTAATGTATGGGATACAACTACCAAATCAGGATACTATAAAAAAAACAACGTCAGGAGAACAAGAGAAGTCCTAGAAACGAAGCTCAGGAGCAGAAATCTCATCGTGAATAAATACTCGAACCTTCCCCATTATAAGATACTCTTGGCCAGACACATTGACCAAAGGACTAGAAAATTAATGACAATGCACAAGGCTTTACACCCTAGATACGATAGAGATAGGCTATATGTATCAAGAAAGGAAGTTGGAAGAGGTCTTGCCAACATAGAGGATTGCGTAGATGTCGCAAGTAAGAGACTCGAAGAGCAAAGAAAGATTGCTTATGGCACCCCAATAAGAGCAGATGCAGCATATGGACAAACAGGAAAACAACGAAAAGGAGAAAACAAAGAAAGGGAGAAAAACAATTATTTTGATACTTCAAAAGGCCAATTAGAGAGGTTGCACATGAGGAGACTTAATATAGTTAATAGGAAGAAACCTGAAGAACGAACCCAAATCGCTAATAATAGCTGCACAAAACAATGCCATAAAAACAAATTATATCAAAGCAAAATTGATAAGTTACAAAAAACAGTAAATGCAGACTGTGTGATGTCTGAGATGAGGCCATAAACCATGTATTAAGCGAACGTAGCAAACTAGCACAACGGGAATACAAAGTTAGGCATGACTGGGTTGAGAAGGTTATCAACTGGGAATTATGCAAAACACTAAATTTTGACCATACAACAAAATGGTAAATGCATAAATCAGAATATGTTCTTGAGAATGAAACGCATAAAGTATTCTGGGACTTCGAGATAAAGTCAGATCCCCCTATCCTTGCCAGGAGACAAGAGCTAGTATTGATTAACAAGAAAAAGAGAACTTGTCAACCGGAAGACGTTTCAGTTCCAGCAGATCACAGGGTGAAGATGAAGGAAAACGAAAAGATAGACAAATACCTGAACCTTGCCAGAGAATTAAAAAAGCTGTGGAATATTAAGGTTAAAGTGATACCAGTTGTTGTTGGTGCACTTGGAACGGGACCAAATAGCTTGGAAAAAAGTCTGGCGGAGCTGGAAATCAGAATACGAATTGAGACCATCCAGACAACAGCATTGCTGCAATCAGCTAGAATGCCCAGAAGAGTCCTGGAGACCTGAGAAGACTTTTTGTCAATCAGATTTCAATTAAAGACCATCAGCTAACGTTTGCGTGAAAAACTCTATAATAATAATAATAATATTAATAATAATAATAATAATATTTGCACAATGATATGGTTGATGGTAATAAAGTAAGAAAAATATTCATTTGACCAATTGATGGGACGCAAACAGTTACTACCATAGCGGATCAGATTGGAAGAATTGGAGATTTAAAAAAAATGACGTCTGTCTTGATTTTTATTAACAGCAGACTTTGGTGAAACACGGGACTGCACAAGTGCATCGCTCTTCATGGTTACGAGAAAGTGAGTAATATGTGTTCTTAATTAATATTGATTAAAGGGAGCGTATACTGTGAAGTGAACAATACCGCTTTAAACTTAAGTTGAACTTTTGGGATCTTTTCATTATCAAGCATATTTGTTTATTTGTTTATATCATGGAATAACTAAGGGGATTATATATATATATATATATATATATATATATATATATATATATATATATATATATATATTCATTATCATATATTTGTATTCATTAACATATTCTCAAAGGGCATAAATATGTATTCATTCATGATGTTGTTTCCGTCGGAGAAGCGCCAGGGTTTTTCTATTCAGATAACACACACACACACATACACACACACACACACACACACACACACACACACACACACATTCACGCATATCCACACTCACACATACACACACACTCACACGCATATATATATATATGTGTACATATACAGAGAGAAGTGGGAGAGAGACAGACACGGAGACAAACAGAGAGTCAGAGAGAGGCAGAAAACGTAAGCCAGTCAGACCGATACAGGGACAGAGAGCTTTATCAATAAATATAGATATTTATTTTTCTTGTTTACTAGAACTAATATAAAAATTTTAGTATATGTATGGATTTAAGTAAATATAATGACGTTACTTACACCATATCAAGTGAAGAGTGTAAAAGTTATTTCGAAGAAAAGAAAATACG
Organism: Doryteuthis pealeii; assembly: GCA_023376005.1. Classification (NCBI taxonomy): domain Eukaryota; kingdom Metazoa; phylum Mollusca; class Cephalopoda; order Myopsida; family Loliginidae; genus Doryteuthis; species Doryteuthis pealeii. The sequence continues at coordinate 1,004,677 of CM042145.1, read as the reverse complement.
TTTGAATAACAATGCTGAATATCAAAACATTTTTTAAAACTATTTTCTTCTCTATTCTCTTCTGTCTTGATAAGATACTTACCACACCCCTGATATCAAGAACACCTCTGCATCAGATAAAATTTACAGTTGTACTCAAGACACCACTTCTTTGAGAGTACAAGAGTTACAGTTAGCATATTCTAGGCCCATTTTATTGGGTTATTTGTAAATGTAGTTTAAGTCTCGATATATTTTGAAAACACTTCGTATTTAATAAGTGTTCCAACTGAAAATTAGCAAACTAAGAAATATTTATAACAAATACAACAACATTGCTATATTTTGCATAAAATTTCTTCGGTTCTTAAACAACATAAATATCTATTCCTTCATGACGTGGTTTCGGTGAAATAAAAAGAGCGCAGAGAAACAAAATGTAAGCATAATAATTCTGATTTCAAATTATCATATGTCTTTTCACTTTCCCCTTTCTTTCTTCAAACAATCATTCAGCGACTTGAATAGAACAAAACCAAAGTCCGTGTTTAACTCTGATGAAGAAATATTAGTTTATTTTGGCCATTTAAGTCGAAGGAAAAAAGAAGGTACGATGTTGAGACATGAAGTAAATTGATATCTAAATGGAACTGTTCATGTTTTCGTCTTTATGTTTTGTTGTTTCTTTCCTTTGAAAGCAAAGAAGATAATTTTAAATAGAAAAGCGTCGTTTAATTTCTCTTGAGCTTTTTGGGCGCTCCATATATATTTAATACTTGCGTGTTTCTCTTCGCATTCTGCACGTTTGTACTCAAAGTAATATTTGCACTAAAATTTGAAGTGAGGTGTGGGGGTGTGTACGACAAGAGTAGCAAAGCGAAGTTGTATATTTGCATATACATAGATGAGTATATCACTTTACATTGGGGAAGGTGACGCGTGTCATGTGAAAAATAAAGAAAAAAAAGTAAATCGCTAGAAGACATCTTGGCCTAAAGAGTTGTGGTTCGATTAGAGATCACAAGTAGGCGGCTTCAAATGGCAATATTGCATCATTATTTTTCCTGGAAAGTATTTGTTCAATATCCAATTATATAAGTGCCAACTTTTAGTATAAATGTAACTATATATATATATATATATATGTGT
>CM042145.1:986049-998549 GCA_023376005.1 Doryteuthis pealeii | reverse complement strand
AGGAGGTGCAAGTGTCTTGTTATCGGCTGGAATTGTTGACCAACAAATTATTGGATCATTCAAAGCCGATAAAGGAGTTAAACTAAATTGTGTTAACTATTACGATTTTATGGACAACTTATTCTTTTCTTGACACTCGTCCCACTCTCACAGTTTTAAAGTGAAGTGGATATTTGTGCACCTCTACATTCCATCTAAAGTATCTAAACTTACCAGTGAATTCTTTGTATATCTTTAAAAAGTAAAATTAGTAATTAAAAATCAGTTACTTTTTAAACAAAAATTGTTTACTACATATATTAGATAAACAAATATAAACCTTTGTAAACAAAAGAAAAAATTGTTTTTATCCAATTCGTAACACATTTTCCATTTATAACTTTAACGTTAAAATCTAAATTCATTGATTTAATTTTTCTTGTGATCTTTATCAGATACGCCAGTATTTTAGTTCCACTTGAGCTTTTGTCACTTGTCATAAAATTATGTAAAAAGAATATCTAAAGTGTCCTTTAAAATACTGTTTGCAAAAAAAAACAACATATGTTAATGAATATACTATATTGCCTTGCTATTTGAAATGTTGTCATTTCCAATCATCATTATTCTTTTAAGAAAAAATGAGTTTTTCCAAATGAAAAGGAACAGGTCTTCTGACATTTCGAAGATTCGGATATGTTGTCTAAAATGAGTTCTGTGGTAAGCTTATGAAATGGCATTGTAATAGAATGATTTGCCTTTCGAATATATTCAACTGTAGCAACGAATAGTTACCTGCAACTTTGCTCTAAACCGATGTGCCCTATTAAATTTATACTTTCCTTTAATAATTACATCACAGTCAATTATAGTGCAGTCAATATTATATTTAAGATCTTGGAACTCTCTAAAGATTTACCTGGATAAATTAATGGTGATTACTTCTTGGCGGAAGCAACTAAAAAGAGGAAACTGTCTAGATTGTAATCATTTTGAAGGAAGCCTGTTTGATTTTATAAAATAAATGACCGTATCCATTGTAACTGATAAATAAAAAATCATGTTCTGCGCAAAGTGGCACTTCAAAATGATAGTCCTACTGCTAATTTGAGTGTAAATCGTTTTATTTTATTTTCTAAGATAATTTTTCTATACGCACGTTCAGCAGGAGGAAGTAGAAATCACCGCTGTCAGATCCCTGAAGAAAGTAAAATCTGTTGGAATGGACAACATAGTAGTGGAACTAATTCAGTCAGGCGAGGAAAGTCTGATCAACGTCCTCACAAACATATGGTTTGCCAAATATAAGAATGACTGACCGGTTGGACACATCCTTGGTATTCATACAATCAAATAAAGAGACTCGCAAATTTGTCAGAATTATCACCACATCAGTCTTATCGGACAGCCTTGCAGAATCATGCTGAAGATAATGCTAAACAGATAGAAACCTGATGAGGTGGCCATCATCAATGGAGAATAGGATGAACGTGTACTACTGAGAAAACTTTGGGCAAGAAATACCTTTAATATTATGTACCACGTTTTAATTGGTTTTTAGAGGACGTTTGACAAAGTATGCACAATAAACTATTTAATAAGATATCAAATTAGTTATTTAATAAACTACCATAAGATATATATATATATATATATATATATATATATATATATATATATATATATATATATATATATATATAATTAATGTGATATTATGATTTCACACTCATAACTTAAAGTTTCTTGGTAATCCAATCATCAGATGAGAAGTGGTTGAGATGTCAAAAACCAGTCGTGAAATGGTTGAGATGTTAAAAATCAAATTTTTTAGCGTTTATATGAAGCGTTTTTCACGCGATGGGAAATGCAAAGCTAAAAATTGTTTTTTTAAACTGTGGCTTGTTTAACGTTTATGTGACGTGGATTGTATTCACGTGATGTAATGTCATGACGTTAAATTTGTATTTAAAAAAACATTATAATCAAACAAACTTGCATTGGTGTTAATGCACGCGGTGTTCAGATGAATTTTTTTTTTAAGAAATAAATAAAAGGAGAGCGAAAATTCAGGGATCAATTAGGGTCAGGTGGTAAGTGATACAGTAAAAATTTGTTTAAATGCCTATATATATATATATATATATATATATATATATATATATATATATATATATATGATGAAATAGATAGTGTGTGTGTGTTAACGAAAAATCGAGGTAAAAACATTTGCAGCTAATATATTCTAAGTCAATATATATTTCATTAGATTGCTAATCCCTATCAGTTTCAGTATTATCTCATAATTGGAGGATGTTCATTTCAAGACTGCTTGGATTAATGTCTGCTTGTAAGGCAATCAATAACTAAAAGTTTGCTCACTGTTTTTTCTTTGCTGGGATAGAACTAGATGCCCATAGAAAGATAATTGTTTTACTGACAATCTATCTATCCGTCTATACATATATAAAGGGCAGTTGTGTATATGTGTATGTCCGGAGGAAACTTCGAAAATAAAACAATTAACAACAAAGTTAATATATACACATTAAATATCACCAAGGCTTTATTTTTGAGCAAAAATAATGAAGATTTGATTTATATTAATTTATTCATTTATTTATTTTTTTTTTTTTGAAATATTAATTTGAAATTTAGCAAATCGCGTAATTTATATTTATTTAAAAAATATAGTTAATCATTGAATTAAAATTTCTTAATATATCATTATGTGATATCATTCCCTCTACTCTGACGAAAAGAAAATGTCCTGACCTCCCACCAGGCCGAATTAAAATAATATCTTTTCTACGTTGTGATTTTTATATGTCATCCTGCGAGGATCGAACTCGCTATTCAATAGTAATAAATCAGAAAATGATTATTAAACCAGGTTTTTATCTCATCTACCTGGGCCTCGCCGGGTAGCCGTTGCTAGTGTTACATATAATGTCACTGTCAAAAAGTAAGATGTTAATAATAATATAATCATACACTGAATTGAGTTGGAAAAATGCTTATTTAACCATATAATGAGCTTTAACAACAGAAAATATGCCGACAATACAACATTCTCAAAACATGTACAACTAATGAAGCACAGTCAAATCATCCATAATAAAATCTTACAAATGAAGTAACAATAAGTGTAGCTTGAAATGTACATCATATTAGTGAAATACCAGCAGAATAAATATAGAATTCTATAGTTAAAACCCTAATATGAGACTTAATTTGCAGGCTTAAATACCTTGTCGAAAAGCACGGTTGAAATATATTTCAAACACAAAAAGGGGAAAATAGCTCTCCCCTAAGGCACACAATCAGCTACAATTCTTAAGAAACCACTATTTAAAATCGCAAGAAAACAATTTACTTTCAACTGTTTTTTGTCATTCCCTTGACGCTTTAATTCGTTTTTATTTCTTCAATGGTACATCAATTCCTTATAATTCATCTAATTCCGACATTTGTTTTATTAGGCAACTAGCAAAAGTACCCGGTCTATGACTTTTTTTTTGAGAACACCAGGAGAATAAGAGGAAAATAATTTATAGAATAAAAAAAATTAATCCTTAACTTTTGGGTGTTTTGAAACATAATTCTATTTTTCTAAAAACTGTTTTGTACATATGACAAAAACATAAATTCAGTTCTTAATTGCTTGTTGCGTTAAAGTGATAAAAATATTAATCTAATTTATTTTCTTAATTACCCCTAAAAAAGTAGCAATTAAAGAGGAGCTAAATATTAAACATGTCCTTATTTATTTAGTTCTACCGACTGAAGCTGTAAAATACCCCAATAGCACCTATGCTGAGTAAAACCTCCTTCAAATTGGTCCCACCTTTGTTCGTAGGCGGCGACCCGTGATGCTTTTGGACGTAACGTTAGTGGCGGAGCAGTCCATGACATACAACACTTCACTTTGACTGTTACTTGGGCAAGACGGGCGGTCAGAGAGGTCTCTCCAGTAAATCGGATGGTCATGTCAAGCCCTAGCACCTATATGATTGTCTCTACCATATTGCTCTTTTGGTAAAACCTCCATCCTCTTTTTATCATATGTGATATGTGGTTGAGGGTCTGGTGTCATGGGTTGACGTTAAATTTGCATCTAGTGATGAGGTTCCAATACTGGAGCTGGAAAGTGTAGCATTGCCATTACTTACAGACTCACTTTGACCTGAGTGGTAGTACTTAGTGGACCTACCAAGTACACATATTTCGGGCCCCATCTATGGTTTAAATAGATAAAAGGGATATTTCTAAAATATGTTTAAAAAGTGAATTAGAAATAATTTGATTACCCAGTGATAATAAATAAAACAAACATGACTTCGACCTAAATTAATCCAAGGCTCGACATGTCTTAAAATCCGAACCAACCAACGAATATGTCCTTATTTGAAGGAGGAACATTTTGTAATTATTCGAATGAATATTATTCGTTTATTAAATATTCAACGATAAGTTTATTTTAACGATAAGTTTCGTTTATTTTAGGAATAGTTTATTTTATATAAAATGTTAGAAATCATATTTAATTACTAAATCAGGGAATTATCAGATTTTAATTAAATTTTCAGTGGTGAATTACCAATTTTATTTTAGGTTTTACCAATTACATTTTATTATGCATCAGTTATTCTATTTCAAAACATTCTGATTTTTTTCAAGTCCCTTAACTTTCACCCACCTTATTTTGGGGGCGCAAAATATCGGTGGTGTCATATAAAAGTGAAACTAATTACAGTATTAATGTTTTGTTTTTGTTATTGATTTCTGAGAAGAAACTCTTATAAGTGTTTGAAAATCGTAATAACGTGTTTGTTTTAGTTTACTGCACACCAAGCGCCCGTTTTTATCAATGTTTTGATTGTTTAAAATGTATCAAAAATTAAAATGTAATATTATTTTGCTTTTTTTACTGATGCTTATTATGTTACTACCTTTTGGCTTAAACAAAAATGTGACCTTAAATGACCGATGTAATTATTTTCGATTGTTTTTTAAAGTGAAAATTGGCGCCAGTTCAAAGCTCAATGTAGGGACGGAAAGTTCTGTTAGCGGTATTTTTTTTACAAATAGAAGATTTATATTTATTTCAAAGAGTAAGTGGCTGTGTGGGAGAAATTCAAAACACAACTCACGTTGACAGGAGTTGGGTGGGATCAGAGGGGCTTGTATACAATATTTTTAATTTCTTTTTAATTATTGAATTGTATCGCTTTATTAGTAAAAATCAAAAGCCAAATTTTCTGTGTTTCTTAATTATAAGCATATTAGGGTGTACGCAAGATTTCAAATCTGAGTGACGTCACATTTCGAAGTTATAAGTCAACACGTACATACCAAACTTTATTTTATGTATATAAATGATGGATTACAATCATAATTACATTTTTAATTTTCCGTTACTTTTCGTTAAAACTATACATTTTTATTAAACAATAAGCATATGTTTACACACAGTTATATGGTATTAAGTATTCCTAATTGATGCTAATAATGTTTACACAGTTGTATGGTTTCAAGTAACTTTGTTTTGAAAATATTGTTTCTAATATCAGTCATATGGTTTCAAGTGACTAATAATAATACTCTATAATAACTTTAATTAACTACTCTTATTACCAATAATTTGCGAACAGTCATATGGTATAAAGTATTCCTTTCTAATACAAATAATTTTAAGAAAATTATAATTAACCTATAGATGGCACGCTACACCGACGATGTAAAAAGGTATTGCGAGATGCACTTAATAAAATCGTGAGTAAAAATATTTACTTAATTTCGCTCTTAAGCGACAAAGACATTTAAATTTCATTACCTACTCATTTGCACATATGAAGACTATTCAAAAGCATATCGCTAATTAATTTTCCTGGGCAATTCATATAACCAATCTACCTCTCGATGTTCTGTCTGGGTATTCATAGTGCCACACTTGTACAAAGGCAATAAAGTAATTGATTTATTTTAGCCACATGCCAAGCTGTATAGGGTTATTTTCCGCTTTTATATTAGTAAATAGCGTTCAGCATACGTTTCTATTTACATTGGTTGCGTAATTTTTTCTTTTGATTTTTGGTAAACTGTCTATTGGATCCATTGATAAGATCATAATAAGAACTACCCCTCCGGTACTGAGTGGATCTGGGGCGAATGGCAATGAAGGAGTTCAGCACACTCCCCAGATCATCAGAAATGTATCATCACCATCAGATTAAGGCGGGTCTCATACCCGGGAGTCTTTGTGGTTGAGAGGGATGCTGTCAATTGTACTGTATAACCTCCTGACATGGTTTTAAGCACTGGGAATATTCATCGCTACTTGTTTGATCTTGAGGGAACTGGGTGTTTTTGTTATTCATGTATGCTTACGGAAAGCATCACTCAGAAGCTCTTACTCATAGTGAATCACCCATGTATCCTCTGCCGAAAAAAAAACCCAGATAACTTTTAAAAGAAAGCCTCTTCACTAAAAAGCGTCGATTAGGAAGCTAATCAGACGGACATATTAGTGTAATGGCTGAGATTAGTGAGTTTCCCAACGCTTCCTGACTTTTTGATAGAGGAAAGCTAACTTAACGTAGTAAAGGATGCGTTTTTTTGTTATTTTGCAGAGGCATTAAAGATCTCGTGTTGTTTTTTACACATTCACGATTCCATATTATCTTATCTATATAAATCAAGAAACCTTTTCATATACGCCAAGTGGATTACGTGTTATCGAGTATGAGAGAAATGAACTTGGGAATGTTTTGCGTAAAAATTGTTTTCTTTAACAAAAGAAAAACAGCACATGAAATGGCGTATATGATTTTATATTTCATTGTTTTTCATTGTTTTTGAAACCCACTTTCTTTCATTTACGTTTAGCTTTTCTTCACGGTGTTTTTATCAGATATCTTTCTTTCTTTCCTCATTTATTTATTCATTTTGTTTTCATTGACTTAATTGTAAATTTCAAATACAATCTTACTTTTCTTTATGTTAGATGTTTCAATGTTTGCTTTCATCTTTCTTGTTTCTTTCTTTCTTTGTTAATATTCCTCTCTTTTTAACATCACATATGAAATATATAATTCTTTAGATTTTCGGGTTTATTCCCAGGATTTTTGCAACTCTCTTTTTGCTTTCCTTTTTTCATTCTTTGCCTTCATTTTAACATACACATCAATCCGTATATTTCTTTTCTATACCCAAAGATTTAACTTAAATTTCCTGCTTTTTTTATTTGCTGTAAGCTCTTTATTTACTTTTATATTTTTTCAGTATTTCACTTCTTTCTTCTTCTTTCTTACTTTCTTTCTTACTTTCATTCACGCACTTGCTTTCTTTAAATATTTTGTCAAATATCAGTTTCAAGCGTTGTATTCTTCTTTTATCAACTTGAAAATTTTAAAATATCTTTTCATTCTTTCTTAATTTCTTTCTTTGTTTATCTCTATATTTATTAATTTCTGAGTTACTGCTTACATTTTCCTTAATATGTATACTATCTAGATGGCCCTATGGAAATTCCATCGGTTTTGACAACTAAGATAATCATTTTATCTTATGCCTCTCATCTCCCTTTACCCTTTGCGTTTATCTTCTTCTTCTTCTTCTTGTTCCCTTATCTATTCCTAATTCTATTGCACGTCTTTATCTATATTTTATACAGACTTGCATTACTTCCATACACGAAAGATAATAAGGAATAATTTTCAAATATTTTCTATTCATTCTTCTTTAATACCTTTTGTTATTATCTCCCTATAGAATGTTAATATATTTTAATTTTAATCATTCCTATGCCTACCTGCTCAGTTGTTTTTAATATCCTGTCAGCAAGAATCTCTTTTTTTATACCTTTCCATCTCTCTTCTTTCTCTCGCTTTCTCTCGCTTTCTCTGTGTGTATATATATATATACATGTGCGTATATCCATGTTCGTATGTGTGTATGCATAAACGCACACGCACGCTCAAACACACATATATACATGTAGAATTAGACAAAACAGATGTCTCCTGTTTAACGATTTTATTGATGATCTTTTCGAGCTTTCTGACCAACTTTTTTATATTTGGATGGAATTCGTGGATTAGTCCACCAGAGTTTATATCCCGAGTACTATCGGCACTTCGAAGTGCCATCATCAGGGGTGATGTGTTCCAGTTTTTTTTTCAAAGTATATTAATGGATGTGGAGGCTGGAAGGAGGAGAATTGATAGGAAAAGTGTTATAGGCATTTTAAAATGTGAGTATTGCATTGGAAATTAATTTTATTTAAGGATGGTTTGTAATATTTGATTTATAAAGCTTCTAGTATTTGGAGTTTTTGTTTATTTTTAAAATTAATTAATTATATCCTTTAATCAGTAAAAATCAATAACCATATTTGGTGTGTTTCTTAGTTAGAAGAATATTAATATGTATGCAAGATTTCAAATCTGAGTGACATCACTTTTCGAAGTTATACGTTGACACGTACACACCAAAGTTTCTTTTATAAATAGAGATATGACAACCACTTTAGTGGAAAATCTGATTGACAGAAGCACCTAGTTTTCATCAGAATGCAAACGAATGTATTACCCAAATCGACTCTACATTAAACGTGGAGGTAATTAATTCATATATAGCGTTTGAATGCTATATATAAAATGTAAGGAAATTCGGATTTCCTTCAAGAATATTTACTTTTTTCAACTTTATATTTCATCATTCATCATTATAGGAATACTGATTAGTCGAGTAAGAGAGACACTTTGTAAAAATCCAGACGTAAATTGACTAACCAAAATTCGGGATCAAAGCCTCAAAATTCAGAATTCTAAATTATATAAATACACACACACACACACAAATACAAACATACACACACACACACACACACACACACACACACACACACATATATATATATATATATATATATATATATATATATATATATATATATATACTCCGTTTAAAATTATCAAGCTATTGCCATTTTTCCATCAAATCCAAAACTTACTATATGGAATTTAACGAAGTTATCAGAGTGTGATGATACCATGTATATACACTTACTCCTTAAAAATCGTAAGTTTCTAAAAAAAAAAAAAAAGGACAGAAGCAACGGCTATTTACCTAGTTTACTTAAAACATTAGTGAGTAAAATTATTAGCGAGATGTAATAAACCACCTGTAAAAAAGAAATTTACCCTTTAATTGCTTCATTTACAGATTTCAGGGATATATACAATAAAAAGAAGTCTAAATTTTGCAGGTACTCAGTAGATTTATGTGCTGAATGCGAAGTAGGATTATCATGCAGAAATATGATGGCTGTTATGAAGATGGTTCTTTGCCTTTTAGTCAAGATTCCAGGTGTTCTTTGAGGAAGGCTATATAAGCTTTTGGGGTTATTTTCGCACTCTCACAAAAATATAAATAAATATGAAATTTACTTTGTAAATTCATTTATTTTCCTGATCAGAATTATCTACACCGATCTCAATGGGTGACCCAACAGATCACGTTTTTCTAATATATATATATATATATATATATATATATATATATATATATATATATATATATATATATATATATTTCCAATGACGATAATGTTTACGCTAAACAAGCCTACACCATTCCCTTGTTAATATCAAAAACATAACCATGATTGAAAACGTATTCCGTAGGATATACAGTCCTGTTCAAACGGGATTACATGAAGTTCACATGAACATAATGTTTAATTTTTGTTATGAATACTGTATCTCAATTGTTTAAAATGAAGCGATTATTGATAGAAATGTAAGCCCTAGAAGTTTGCGAGCCAATCAAAATTTACTGGCCAATTAAAGTAACTCTACTGATGTTTGTATGGATGTAAGAAATGAAAGCCAGCAAGTTAGGCGTGACAAAAGTTGCAGTAGGCAGTGTATTTGAGTAACAAAGACACCGACGACTATTTTCCGTGATCCTCGAGAAGTATAAAAAAAAAAGAGCGGATGGAATAATTCAAGAAAGAAAATTGGAAAAATTAAGGAAAGACACATCGTTAGTGAATCCAAAAGATTAGTCAGAATGAGTGCAGCACATCACTGATAACGTTGAATTACAAAAAAAGGGGGGGGCTATGCCGTGCACTCAAACGGCACATCCTTTATGGCAAGAAAACCTTTTTTTCTATCACGATAACGCAAGGCAGTCAACAAAACGACCTAAACGATGAGAGTCCTGAAATCCCCATCTTTTATACGGTTCTAGTTTGGCACGATCTAACTTTCGTTTTTTTTCTCTCAAATTGAAAAAGACATTGAAAGGTCAACATTGTTTAATCTGATTCTGAAGAAGTTGCAACACGCAGTTGCATAAAAAGCAAAAGAGAAACACGGATTGGACATTTGAATAATGTGATATAATCACAACCACCACCATCAAATCTGTGGATAGTGAATGTTTCAAACTTTTGCACACTTATAATTGTGAGCGGGCAAAATTGATAATTACTGAACCTAAATCTTTGTAGCATTGTAAACAAAGGGTACCAAAGTGGGAATAGATGAGTTATCAAAAAAAAAAAAAAAAAAAAAAAAAAAGAAAAAAAGCGAACAGTCGGATTCAAAATCCATTCCACTAAGTTAGCTATAACAATATATGCTGATCTAATGCTGACCTGGAAAGAGGTCACAATGTCTAACAAGTAAAGAGTAATGGAATAACCCCTGCGCACGCATAGGATGTGACTCAAAGTCAATTTCTTAAGCGAAGTTAAACAGGTTTGATTTCAGAGTTTTTCTCCTCCTAGAGTGGTTGTATAAGCAAGGTTAATGAGCGCTGTCTGCCCTAAAATCTACCTATGTCTGGAAGGAGAATAGATACATACCTTTACCAAGGGTATTAGCGCTATGTGAAATGAAAACAGCTTCGTCGAGGTGACGATTCCGTTTCCAACAACAATAACCATTACAACACGTGTGTCAATTATATATATTCAAAACGGATTTCGTGATTATGTATCTTTCTTTTCCTTTGGTGGCTGGGATGCAAGGATACAAACGTTCGCGTGAATGGAGAAAAAGTTATGAATAAAATTTTAAAAAATACTATAAAATTGTGTTCGTTGACGAAAGAAGATGCAAACACATTGTTTCCATTTCTTTCTGCTTCAGCAAAGAGAGAATAATCAATGAAGGGTCTAACACTAGAATTTGACGAATGTAGCGTGGGCGGCTAGCAGAACATTTATAGGAAAAGAAGTGCTAATTACCAAGACAGGATAAAGGTAAAGGATAACAGGTAACGAACATAACAAGGCTTATAAAACGAAATGCATTTATCAGACAACAAGAACATGTAACATACAATATACAATACAATATGTAACTTGTGATACAAATGTGTGTGTTTACAAATGTGTTACAATTGAATGGTGTTGGGTGTAATGGTATAGTTTGGGTTGCAAGATAATGCTTGTATGACTTATCTGTCCCAGGTAGGAATGTCTTGCTAGCTTTGTTTGTTTGCTTGACGATACGCGTCAACAGCCCTTCCGTGAGCTTTTTCAAAGGCCCATTGTTCTTCGACGTCTATTGCTGTGGAAAAGAACACGTCGTTCTCCGAACAGAGGAGGTTTGAAGGTATCAACCCTCGAAATTTGGCGGCAAAACTGAGCTTCGTAACGTGTGCTCTGATTGGTCGCTGACAAAGGCCCCTAGCCAATCGCACGAGGTTTCTAATCAGGTGATGGCTAAAGGATCCTGGTCCCTGTGTTTGGCAATGGTCAAAGGGAGGTAACTGTTTAGGTAATATCATTTTCTGCACCTTTTACGTCCCGTGGTCGCTCAGCCATATGTTGGAGGATACGAAGGCGGACATAGAAAAATACACGCGAACACTTTAGACTTTTTAAAGTCAGCCACCGGCTTTATTACTTGTTCTCTACCGTGGGTTGTCTAGTAAGAGAGAAAGAAAGACTGGTTAACTTTTTCTATTAAAAGGGCACTTCATTCTAACATACACGGCTCTTCATGGGATAAGCTGTCAACTCGACCTTAGCTCAGCTTCTCGGGGTACACAACATAGACCCGACTTCTCTTCGCCGTTTTTCTAGTCACTTCAAAACCCGAATCGCTCCCTTACGTTCGTCTGTGGTGTCGGGGTGGGAAATTTCCGTTTCCGGTGTTTCTACACTTGCGCAGCAAATTTGAAGCTTCCGCATTTTATCTACATATGTTGCCTTAATCACCAGAAGACATTCACCTCTGACTGGCTCGCATTGAACGAGGGATCTAACCTGACTCACCCAGCGGTCAATTTTCAAACGATCGCGCCCTACTCTCTGTCTATTAAAAAGATTATATTCTCGTTCTTTTTTAACTCTTCCTCTTTTACCAGAAATTAGATTTCGGGGTTTTTTGTTTTTGTTTCAATTTAATTTTACTCTAATACACAAATAGCCATCGCTGACATAGCAGGCATCTTTCACAACGCTATATTGGAGAAAGTAAAAAGCACACGGGCCCGAG